>WAAG01032243.1:2963-31267 GCA_013390105.1 Tichodroma muraria | reverse complement strand
TATTTCTGTGAAACTTTGGCAAATAGAGGTCAGCCAAGAGAGTATTATCAATATAAATTGAAAAACTCTTGTCCTATGGAGAAGGGATCTTTTCCATTTAAATTAAGTGATCAAAACGTTCTCCAAAATGAAAGATGAGGAAACATTATTTAGGTCTAAGAATACTATTTCTCTGTAACTGACTAGTCTGACAGTAATCTCTGGTTTTATTTGTGGTGTTGATGTTTCATTATGAAGGCTTCTGCTCTCTGAGAACTAATTCTCTATCTTATATTTAATTGGATGTGACTTGAAAGAACAAAGCAGTATTCTATGTTCTCTATATATAATCTGCAAGAAATACTGAAAAGTATTTTCTTTCTTAAATATAATGGAAAATTGTCATCTTGAAAATTATTGCACAGCATAAAAAATTAGATATGCTAGTTATAAATTGCAGTCTGAACAGTCTTTCATCATCTTGCTTGATATTTACAGATCAAATATCTTGTGGAACTAATTCATGTTCTTATGTGAAATAAAGGTGATTTCACTAATGAGTTCCTTTTATGATAGTTTTTATGACTGTTTCAGTTAATTGGAACATAGCAGTTTTTCAAAACTTAATAGTTTACAACTTTTCCACTGGTGGTACAGGGTAACCTTTGACTTAAAGGTATAGCCCTGCTTTGGGATTTGGGAGTTTTGTTGGATGTTGAATAACTGCAGAATATACTGTTGAATAACTGTATAAGCAGAATTATGTTCCATTTAAATGGTACCCTTCTGTGGGTGGGAATTACTATTGCCTACACTACAGAGATGCAGTCAGTAAGAGTACATGAAGGAGGCCATGGCAGACTGCCAAGCACTAAAATTCATTTGATCATAACAGTTAAAATGTTAGTATTTTCCTTTGCATAGTTTTGTCCTATGCTAGTTAGCAGTCTTCCAGGTCATATCCAAAATGTGACTTGGTACTGACCATTCCTGTGGGAGGTTTGATTGTGGTCCATGTCTTCAGGGAGGGCAAAGGCATTTAGATTCTCTCATAGAAGTTGTGCCATCTGACCTTTAGGCCCTCAGCTGCTTCCTGTAGCTCCCTGTTTGTTCTTGTACTAACCTGATGTGCTCAGAAATCTTTGAGACTTGCTGACCATTTTACTCAGGGAAATTTATCGTCAGTGATCTGAGTAAAGGACTTTTTTTCCAAGCAAACAAGTATTTAGACCATCTGTGATTTGCAGAATGAAGTTGAAGTGATGGAAAATAATCCATTCCAAAAAGTCTATTTCATCCTAGGACATGTGCATTAATATTTTACTTTGGATAGGGGCATGGCTTTGGTGAGCATCAAAATTATATCCTGTGTTGGCAAGTAACACATCTGAATATAGGTAGATTTTTGGAATAAGGCAGTGGGACTGAACATTCCCAATTCAGTTTAATTTCAGATTAGCTCTAGCTTGATCTTGTGGATTGTTAGTGGTTGGTCTATCTAGATTTGCCTCTGGAGCACCTGCAGTTTATGTGCTCTGGGACTGTGCTATGAGGGAGACCATGGTATGAGAAGTGGGAATGACTGGAGGTGACTTACTTCAAAAATCTGCTTCTACTGTGAACTAAAATGCTGGTAGAGAAGCACCTAGGCTTTCAGATGGAACTAATTTGAAAGGTGCTTCATAGATGGACCTGATTAATTGCAGACTCCAGTGAGGGTTCAGTCTGTATGACCATGCCATAAGTCCAAATTAAAATCTCTCCTAAATGCCCATGGTAGGATTGTTGCATCTCTGACAAAAGCAGTTTTACTCTCTGCAGGTCGACTTCTTTTATACTGCATTACTAGTCTGTGAAGATACAGGGTGAGTAAATTTGATTCTGTTTTTATATTCCTAATGTGATTAAAAGATTCAGTTGCCTTATTGTCCACTCTCTCTCTCTTCCCCCCTCTCCCCCTCTCAGTGTACAAATGAGGAAAGTACCTGTGTCTTCCTTGCCTACCCTGCTAAATCCCCCCTTTCCTTAGATATTGGTGTATAGCACCGAAGGTCAGGCTAAAACAATAAATATTGACATCTCTTTCTCTTCTTCCTCCTTACTATTCCTTCCTTTTTTTTTTTTNTTTTTTTTTTTTTTCTGTATTTGAGAGGGTGTGATTTGGAGAATTGTTATCAGGTGTGCTGTGAGAAGCAGGATGGAAAATATTCCCTCAATTCGCAAATTTCCTTAATTACACAAATTGAGACACTCTAGAGGAAAGAACTTCTGATGTACATTTTGTTCCTCTTCTTCATGGACTGCAGAATACTCATCATTACTTTGTCCTTTTAAGAAATGAGGTACAGCAAATCAGTGAAGAATATTTCAGATAGTAGATGTAGGTAACCTTTGAGGCATGCAAAAGACCCTCTTTTTTTTTTGCTAGAGGAAATTGTTCTCCCTATTCATTAGGAAAAGTTGGGAAATAAACTAAAGATTGGGGGAATATTCAAGTTTAAAAAAAATCTTTTGGAAAGAGTATTTTAGGTGCTTTAATTCTAGTTCAAAGCATCCTTGAACATGAGATGACACCCATGTCCTGAGAGTAACATAGGGCTTTTGCTGCCTTCGAAAAGCAGTACATAAATGTGACTGCAGTGCTCATTACCCTAATAACTTAATTCCCACTTTTTCTCATTCCTGTTGCATGTTGCCTACTATTGCTGATATCTTGACTCTTAGTCTGCCAACAGTTTCAAGTGGTAGTGAAAGAAATGAATATATGACACAAAGTCTTCCCATTACGGATCAGCTGAATAGCAGGAGAGAGAATGTTTCTAATCTGATCATATGTGAAAAGGGTATACATGTCTGTTCATGCATTAACTGTGCCTGTTTGTAAACCTGCCTCACTATTTCTAATGTTTGATATTGTACTTTGGCTGTCATTTTGCTCTACTTTTCTTGTGAACTGTGGGACCATGCTTCTGGTGTGTCTGGACACTGCCTCTTTCTGCCTCTCAACCACCCGGAGCTCCCTGCTTGCCTTCCCTGGTGGAAAAGCCTGTTCTCCCTGCTTCCTGGCACCTGGAGACCCAAGCTGATCTTGTAGTAGGATATTTGCCCTTTGCAGCAGCTCTTTCAGTTGGCTCACATCTGTCTGTAAAATTGTTCATAGGAATAGACCAGCTGTGGTCTGGTCAGTATCTGATACTCTAGATGTTTCTCATGAAGTACACATAAATACATATCTTGGAGCATGAAATAGATAATTAATTTGTGTTTAGCTTGTAATTTTCCCCATTTTTTTACAGAAAAGAAAGGTTCTGATGTTTTTGTAGCTGTTTATTTCTGTTAAAATATTTTTTATGCTTGACTTCTTTTTTTAGTTCGCATATTTGCAGCCATTTTGATAGAAGAATCCCTTCATATGATTGCAAAGTGAACACTGCTTTGGGGATAATCACCATATCCTGGACATTAACAGTTTCACAATTGAATTGATTGTGACAAAATTTAAACTTTTAAAATTCCTTTTATAGCAGTGTGTTGGAGGTTAGGTTTCTTTCCTTTTGTTCCTTTTACTTAGGGAATCTTTTTCCCATAAGTTGCTAGGAAACACTAAGGACTGGGTACTCTAAGAAAAACTCAAGAAGTGACCAAGCTCAGGGGAGGAGGGCATCTGGTTGCACTTCTCTTATCTGTGAGTTTCTCTCTGAGGAGCAGAGATACCTTGATACCTTGAGAATTGGGCTGATAAAAGACAGGGCTGAGCAGCTGCAGCTGCTGGCTGTCTCTCTTCCTCTCTCTCTCCCTCTCTCTGTCTCGCTCTCTCTCGCTTTCTCTCTCTCTCTCTCTCTCGTGGGTGCCCGGGATCCTGCTCAGAGCCAGGCTGCCGCTGTCACATTCCCGCTGCTTCTTCGGCACTGCTCCGAGCTTTCACTGCACTGTAGCCCCACACCCCTGCCTGCTGAGACATCTTGCCGGCCCAGCTCGCTGCTTCCAAGAGTCCTGCCGGGGCACTGGGACCGGCTGTCCCAGGGGGGGTTGTGAAGCAAAGCCTCTCTTCCATCCCTTCCCATCTGGGCTGAGCCGCCATCACCGCGTGCTGCCCAAGACTGCGCCACAGCGCCCCCTGCAGCCGCGGGGGATCACCGCTCCCGCCCTTCCCGCCAGGAACCAGCAGCGCCCCTGCTGGCTGTGACCGGAACTGCACCAAGGGGAAAGTGCCTACGGCCAGGAAGGCTGGTACTGAGTTTCGGATCTGTTTGTTGCTAATGCTGTAGTTGTTTTTTGTGTAAACAACTGTTATTCCTTTTCCCATATCTTTGCCTGCTTAATTTCAAATTATAATCATTTGGAGGGAAGGGGTTTACATTTTGCATTCTAAGAGAGGCTCCTCCCTTCCTTAGCAGACATCTGTTTTTCAAACCAAGACACGGTGATAGCCAGCTTAAATGTCTGAGTTGGAGCTACTTCTGTGATTTCTGTGTAGCATTTTCTACAAAGAGTATTTAGAGCTATACACAGCAACCAAGTTCACAGATCTACCACTTGCTTGCTTGGAATATGTCAGAATTGAATTATTAATTGCTATTCCATTTATTTCATGGTTTTATGGGAGAATTATTTTTATTAAATTGCTGCTTCATCTTTCTGTTCTAAAGTGGCAATTTGTGATTCAGGAATCAGAAACCTTTCAGGGTTGATATGCCATAATATTATGCTACTTACAACCACATGTATGTGTCTGTATTTTAGGGTTTTTTTTGTTTTCTAGGTTGTACCTAAAAACTTTCAGTTAGAGCTTGGACCATCTACTTCTTGAAAGTACGATGTCTAAAATATTTGGGTGATATGTTAGATATCACAATTCTCAGATCCAAGGTTCAGGTTTAGATTTTGTGGGATCTCCATCCTTAAAGATGAACAAAGTTATTTGAACCATCTGTTCCTTTGCAGTTTCATGGTGAAGGTGTTCTTCATGCATTCCAATTGTAATTCTAAAAACTTCTAGAAAGAAGAAAATGAATAAAATGCACAAGCAGGTGAAGGCCATCTTTCTGAAGTGTGTCTTTTACCAATTAGTATCTATAACTTTAGGGAGAAAATCAGTCAAAGACTACAGTTTTGAGGATTATGAGATGTTCTTCATTGTCTCTATTATTATCCAGAGTATTTTCACTATCAGAGTTCTTTCATGACAGAGAATAAAGGAAGGCTTAATTACAGGCATTGTTTTAGTGTATGTTAAGTAAAGATTTGGCCATAGCATTTATTGTCTTGATCAAGGAAACTTCTGGATCTAAGGGATGTGAGATTTTAGTGTAACTTCATACTGATAAGCACAGATAATTACATTCTGTTTTGCTGTGATTTAACCTATGTGAGATTACTTTTGTCATGGTGAAATTTGTAGGTAATTAGGTCCAACCATCTGTCCAGCCAGAGTGGAGTGACAGACAAGAAACCTCATGAAGAGACTCCTCCATGAGCAAGAATGTCCATCACAATAATCAGGATATTGAATAGAATTGGCAGGATATAAACTTAGTTAAACTCATGGCTGCATTTTGATGCAAAAATGCAACAAAGATGGACTACAAAGGAGGAATTTAGAAATATTGCATGGTTGTGTGGGAATGGCATCAAGTCAATCAAAGCTCAGATGGAGTTAAGACTTGCAAGGGACACTGAGGGCAACAAGAATAGCTTCCATCACTATATTAGTATTAAAAGACTGAACGAGGGAAATGTGGGACTGTTGCTGAATGGGGCAGGTGAAAGCAGACACAAAGCTGAGATACTTTGGAATGAGAAAAATAGGCCTCAAGTTGGTATGAGAGGAAATGGCCTCAGGTTCTACATGGGGAAGATATATTTGATATTGGGAAAATGCTCTTCACTGAGAGGGTTGTCAAGCATTGGAACAGGCTGCCGAGAGAAGTGGTTGAGTCACAATCCCTGAAATTTATTTAAAAGACACATACATGTGTCACTTACGGACATGGTTTAGTGTCACTGTGAGGATGGCTGCAACAAACCTCTTAGGTCCCTGACTTCAGGGCGAGGGTGGCAAAAATAAAGGAGCAGGGACAATGGAGTAGCCCAGAAAGAAAATACTTTAATGTAAAAGAAAACAGGGACTGTGCCCAGAAACTGAACGCAGTATAGGGGTTGACTCCAATGACCAGAAACAAGGGAGAAGTAACAATATATACACTCGGGGGTGGAGCATTCTGGAAACATACCCATATAGGGAGAACAAGTAACCAATAGGGGAACAGAACTCAGACTGATTAGCATAATAGCCTCAAAGTCTTGTGTGATGAGCTCTTAGGCTTGCCCTGACTTTGCAAATGATTCCCAGGGCTTGAAATTAAGGCCTGGTGCTTTTGGGGTAAAATCCAGCTGAATTTGAGTTGCAGCCACAACGTAACTACCACAGTTTAGTGGTGGACTTGGCAGTGTTAGGTTTATAGTTGGGCTTGACCTTAAAGGTCTTTTCTAGCCTGAATGATTCTGTGGTTCTGCTTGGTGTCTTCTTTTTCTCAGTCTTCTGCTATCAGGTATCCCAGGCCTCTGATTTCTAGGGTAGTCTGAAAAGAGCTGCCAGCAGTGGTTGAGAATCAAAACACAGTTTCCTTGCAAGAACTCCATGGGACCTGATATAGCTGCATCCGGGAGTGCTAAGAGCACGGGTAATGTCTGTTCAAGGCCACTTTCTATCATTTTTTAAAGATACAGGCTTTAGGGGAGATTCTGGATAAACAGAGAAAGGCATACCTTGCACCAATCTTAATAACAGACCTATAGTTAGATATGGGGAAATACAGGCTGGCAGCCTCAGCTTGGGCACTCACAATATTGTGGAGTTGGATCGTTTTAGAATGTGACAGAGATTTCATGAGTGCATGAAGGAGAAGGTGATTATGAACAGTCAGTGTGGACTTTGCAGGGGAAGGTCATGTCTGACCAACCTGGTTGCCTTTTATAATAAAGTGATGGGATTTGTGTACAAAGAGAGAGTAGCAGATTTTATTTACCTGTACTTTAGTATGGCTTTTGAAACTATCTTCTATAGTATTCTTATAGCAAGGATACAGGTACATTATGATCTGTATAGATGACATGAGTTAAATATCTGGACTCTGGAGGTGGTGTCTGTGGGTCTACTGGTCATAGCAGACACTGCTTCAAGCAGGAGGCTGCACTAGACATCTCCAGGGGTCTCTGCGGTGGATTGTGTCATGCCAGGATTTGGTGCCTCTCTGTGGTAATTCAAGAAGTGAAATAAGATAAGATAACCTGGATGGAATTACAGAATCAGTATCCAATACTTTCTTTTCATATAATCTACTAATTAGTATGATAACATTTGAATTTTGTCGGGGAAAAAAAACCCGTTACATCTTGTTCCTTTGAAGATGCCAAATATAAAATCAATTAAGGCAGAAGATATAATACCTTGTCAAAGTATAGGAAAGCCACATGGTAAAATGGCCGTGGCACACTATGTTACTAAACAACAACTAGGAATATTATGTTTTTTAACAGGAAGATTTAACTTAATGGATATGTAGCAGTGGGATGGAGAAAGCATTTTTAGGAGACTTCTGAAAGCTAATGTTACACTTTTAATTTCTTTGTTCTCTAATGTGACATGTATAATGCTTTTCTGTAACAATTGATTTATTAAAAGCTTGAAAATTCCAGCATTCAGTAATGGATTTGATTTTCATATCATAGAATCATAGAATGGTTTGTAAGCCTTGCCTTGAATACTTCCAGGAACACGGCATCCACAACCTCTCTGAGCAAGCTCTCACCACCCTCATAGTGAAGAATTTTATCCCAATACCTCTTTCTCTTGAAGTCCATTCCCCCTTGTCCTGTCATGCTGTCTTGGTCTGAAAGACAGTTGTCTGCCAAGGAAGGTGGGAACCTCCCTTGCAGTGGAGAATATGATCCCCTCTCCTCTGAATTACTGTAACTTTGAAATTAAGGGGCTTTCAGGCAAAGATATGGGAAAAGGAATAACAGTTCTTTACTAGTATGTATAACAAGACGAACAAATGACAACAACAATAGCAGGAACAGCAAAAAGAACCAGAGGCCCAGTAACAGGCCCTCTCTCGGCTGCAGGCACGTTCCCCTTGGTGCAGTTCCGGTCACAGCCAGCAGGGGCGCTGCTGGCTCCCGGCCGGGCAGGGCAGATGCGATGATTCCCCCGCGGCTGCATGCAGTAATGGCGGCGCAGCCGACAGCAATGGATGGAGAAGGGGCTTCCTTTACAAACCCCCAGGGCAACTGATCCTGGTGCCCCCTCTGGATAGCAAAAGGAGCTGTTGCTGGAACCTTGGAAGCAGCAAACTGGAACAGCAGGGACAAGGAAAATCCTGGAGTCGTAGATGAGATGTACCAGAGGTTCCATAGCTGTAACTGTAGCTGGTCCTGGCAGGCAGGGGTGCATGGCTACAGTGTAGCAAAAAACCTTTCGGATCAGTAGCAGAGGCATGGCAGGGTGGGGCAGTGGCAGCCTGGCTCCTGAACACAGCAGGGAGAGGCTCCCTTGAAGGGGAAAGGGATCTGGGTCCTGGGGTTTCCCCTGAAGCACCCCGGCAGATGGTGAAGTTCCTTTTTTAGTGGGGTGGGTGTTAATATGGTCCCAGTTCAGTGGCTGCTCTCATGAGCAAAGGCACTTATTCTCACCCATGGCAGAATAAGCATGACGGGGCTGGCTCCGGCGGCAGCAGTGAATTCCTGCCTGGTAAGCAGCAACTCAACCATGCTCCTCTGAAGCCGACAGCAATAGAGGGGTGGGAGCTGTGCCCAGCCCCTTCCCCAGCCCAAATCTCGCAGTATCTCTGCCCTTCCCAGGAGAGTGTCCCTCAGCTAGGATGGTAAAGCCAGCTGCACTCCCCACCCCTTCTCTGTGGTTACCTCTTGTCTAAGTACCAGTTGTTATTGTTTCTTAGCAACAAAAAGGGAGAAAATTTCCTAAGAGAAAGAAACTAATGGAAAAGTCCTAAACCCCTACCCATGCTAACTGTTGTCAAAAGTCTGGCTTTCTTGTAGGACTCTTTTAGGGGGTGGTTTTAGGGCGAGCTGCTCTAAGGTCTCCCCAGAGTCTTCTATGGGGAGCCCAATGCTCACGTTCATGATTCTCCCCTGGACTCACTCCAGCAGGTCCACGTCCTTCTTTGTTGGACGCCGAAGAGCTGGATGCAGTGCTCCAGGTGGGGTCTCACCAGGGTAGAATAGACACACAGAATACCCTCCCTTGAGCTGCTGGTCATGTTCTTCTGGATGCTGCCCAGGGTTGTTTGAATTTCTGGATTTCTGGGCTGCAAGTACACATGGATGGATTATGTTGAGCTTCTCTTCAACACCCCCAGGTCTTCTCCTCAGGGCTCCTCTCAATACATTCTTCACTCAGCCTATATTTTTGCTTGGAATTGAACCAGTCTCGGTGCAGGACCTTGCACTTGGCCCTGTTGAACTTCATGAGGTCTGCACAGGCCCACCTCTCAAGCCTGTCTGGATGACATTGCTTCTCTCCGGCTTGCTGACTGCACCACACAGCTTGGTGTTGTTGGAAAATGATGGCAAATTACCGATTTAAAATAGGCACAATATTACAGATGTATTACTGGGTCAGACACAACTACGTTCCAAGTTCAAACTTAGCTTTGCTGTTAGAGTTTTTAATTACTTAATATCACATCTTTTTAAAAAGTAGCTGAAACTAAATGAAGAGTAGCTGATAAAAATGTGTCGCGCTGTTCAGGATTTTCATTATAAGAGAAGTGCTCAGATCATGAACCAGCTGAATAGAAATTGGAATCTCAACCAGGACAGGGAATCAATGAGCCTGGTTTGTAACCATGGGGAAAAATTATTTGTATTTAAAAAGATGAAATACTAGTTAACTAAAACATGCAGAGGTATAAAAAGAAAGAAGTGTACAGAGCAAAACATAAGGGGATATATCAGAAAAAAATTAAAAAGTGAAACATACTATTTATTTTCAGTAAAGCTTTTTTTTTCCCCTATGGTTGTGGTTGTCACCATTTTCTAGATGTAACTGAAATATTTTACTTGTCTCAGACACTAAAACAGTAAGCAGATCTCTTTTCTATATGAAACTCCATAGAAAATAAATCACATGTACAGTTATTTCACAAGTTATATTAACAAGTTACATTATTAGCTTAATTATTTCTTTTTTTCATTTTTGCTCCAAATGAGTTTTTACACTTTTATGACAGTAACTTTAGATCCACTGGATCTCATTAATACAGGTGCAATTTCTCTGGGATGTGTTACCTTGAGTGAGGATGCACAATTTATAAATCAGTATGAACTTTTGTAATTAATCTGTCAGAGTTGGGTTTGAGTTTTATTTTACTTTGCACGTGAGTGTGTATATTAATTTTTTTTTTTCTTGCCTGCATTACGTCTTGGTAGTTCTGGAGATTTACAGAGCCAGACTGTGCTTTGCACTTAGGAAAAATTTCAAAGAATATGCTTTATGTTGCATGAGACAGAGATTTCATTTGTAATTTCATTTCATTTTGCAAATTTTCATTTGCCTTAAAGAAATGTATGGGAACAGTTTTTTTTCTGGGCTGTTTAGTCCAGAGCAATAGAAGAAAACAATATCAATAATTTCCAAAAAGTTACTTTTTCAAAACCGTCAGATTTTTGCCTGATATTTTTCATAATTTCAAAAAGGATAAAATTGTTTTTCTGTTGCAAATGATGATAATTAATGCTTAGTTTGTTTGAAGGTTTTCTTTTATTGGATATGGATTTTATAGAACTCGTTAATTGCATATAGTGAAATATGTAGTGAAAAGTTATTTGTGTGATCCTTATATTCCAGTTATCTGCAAAATAACTCCTCCATGCTTTCTGTTTCACAGGACTGTTTTAAATGTTCTGTAAAGTGTTTCTCTTATGTAAATACAAGCAAAGAAGGAAATTGCGAATGGTCTTAACTTTTTTAGGATAATTCTAATATGTTTTTATGTATCACGAAGAATGATAGCGCTGTGTAGCTTTGGGTGGGGACACTGGGTTGTATTGGTTCTAGCTGTAGATGTGAGCCATCAGACCACAGAACCCAGCTGGCTGTGGACATCAGTGACAGTGTGTTTCCATCAGGCTTGATGACTTGCTCATTTGAATGTTGCATCCTCATAAACTTGAGTGTAAAACAAGATAAATACAAATGTTGTTTCTTACCATTTAGCATTTCTCTAACTTTGCATAACAGCTAATGATTTTTCTAAACTCACTGTTTGTGGGTTGGGCTCATATTCCAAAGCAGCATTTTCACTATCTAGTTTAGTGGAGTTTAAATTTAGATTTAAAATTTTGATTGGAAATGTTTGGCAAATGAAACAGTTTTGATTTAGTCTCCATTCACCCTTTCAGTCAAACCTTTTGCAACCTTGAACTCTTCAGATTTTATCATCTTTTCTCCCTTAACATGTGTGGTTTTGGCTTTGATTCCTGAGCTGACAGTGAAATGCTAGATTTTTATCAGACATTTTGGCAACACTCTAGCCAAAATAAACTATTCCTCGTGTTTATAAACTAAAGAGAAATATTTATTTGTGTTAAAAAGCTCTGAACTGAAAACAGGTTTAAAACCAGTGGAAGTAGACTATGAATACTATTATTTATTAAATGTTCCTTCTTCTGGGAACTTTTTCCTTACATGCAAATCCCAAATTTCAGTGGCTCCATACTTATGAGGATTAGATGAAACCCTTTTGTATCGGGCACCAGAAAATGGATCTTTACATGGTATGTTGTTCGTGTATTTTGTGATGTCTGTTTGATGAGCATCCAAGAGTGCCTATTTGCTAATGTCAAACAGCACTTTCCAAACTGCATTGAAAGGAAATGTTTATATTATATTCTAGATTCAATATAAATTTTGACTCTTGCATTTGAAAAATATATATATATATATAGTGTTCTGTTCTGCTGGAAGAATTTCAGACATATGTATCGTGGGAAGTCAAAACAAGCTTTGTTTTCTTCAGTTTGTTTTACCTAATAAGTTTCTTTTAGTCAATTAATATAGAGCAGACAATATCACAACTCTTTTCTATTTTGGCTATTGCATAGACCTACTTCTGCAATGTAATTTACAGTAATTGGATTATTGAATGACTATAATAGTTACCAAGAATTGAAGTAATAGATATAGGCAGAGCAATTTCATGCTTTTCAGATGAGATTATATTACATTTAGGATAAGCCACAAATGATTTGATGACTTCACCAATTTTAATTAACTTTAATATCTAAGAAGAAAAAAAGATCCTTGCTAAATTGTCAGTCATTTCAACTTTGGTTGCTATTTCACAGCCAGCATTTTTCTATGCTCAAGATTCTATCTTTTAATTTTTTTGACATATTTCCTTTTCATGGTCTTTACAAAATGTTATTCTGGGCTGTCCTTGAAAGGGGAACGTGTGACCTTCTGGACTAAGATCAGTTCTTTGTCAGCCTGACAATGACTTTTCTGTTTGGAAGAGGACTTGTGTTAAAGCTTCAGTGCA
Organism: Tichodroma muraria; assembly: GCA_013390105.1. Lineage (NCBI taxonomy): Eukaryota > Metazoa > Chordata > Aves > Passeriformes > Sittidae > Tichodroma > Tichodroma muraria. The sequence continues at coordinate 18,725 of WAAG01032243.1, read as the reverse complement.
TGTGTTTTTATGTTTGTCTGTGAAAGCCATTTAATGTGTAGCTTGAGATGTCTGTAAGAAAATTTATGAGTGTTGGGGTTAAATATTAGGCCTCATATTCCCTCTCCTAAGCTGTGGAAACCTGTTCAAAGACAGTGCTTGCAAATCAGGCAGTGTGGTGTTTGTCACTGCTGTAGTGCTTTTTACTGTCCTTGCTAATTTCATTCCCTCTAAGCTACTGAACTTAGTCTGTTAAGTAGATGTACTTAGTATGAACTTAGTAGACGTTTTCACAGTTCTCACTTTTAGACTTCTGTGTCATTTACTGAAGTCACTAAAGTGGCAGGAAGCCTCCTCCCAGTGTGGCAGATGTCTGCGGAGATGCTCATTTTAAGCATGCCCATCTCTGTACAGTAATAGCTGTACCATGCTGACAAGAGGTTACCCTACCTGTACTGAAATGGTAGAATTTTCACAATTAGCTGGCCATTGTAAATAAAACTTGCTTTAAAGCTGAGAAACAAACCAGAATGTAAAATCTAAATTGCAGCATGGCATTTCACAAAGCCCTTGTGCCTTCAAAACCAGAACCAATGTGTTTTGATGGTGGGGGTCGATTGTCTGAACTCTGAGAACATCACCAGGCTGAGCCTCCCTGCTCAAGGCCCAGGAGCCCCATTTCAGCCCAGCCTGACACCTTTTCCCCCTATATTGACCCACACTGGCACTGGCTTTTCTCACAACTTGTTTGGGCTTCCTGGCTTGGCCTTGTCTGGCCCCTTTTCCTGGTGCTCGGAGTCTGATGCCCAATCCACCTTTGCTGCTGGCTCACTGGCCCCTCGGGAGCACCTCTTGCTCCTGCTGCTCCTGGACACCAAGTGCCCTCTGTGCAGAGCTGCCTGTGACAGCCAGGCCCCTGCCACTGGCACAGTGGTTGCCCAAGGCTGTGTTACCTGATGGTTTTCCTCACATAAGATACAGAGTGGGATAAATGACAAGCAGGTGGCACTGGTTTTATGTGTACAGAAAATACATGCAAAAAACACAACTGAAGGGATTTTATTTTCTGCACAAAACTGGATTATGTTATGCAAAGTTATGGATTTTGAAACAGTAGGAAAAGAAGTGAAGGTTTATAATGAAATGCTTCATTAAATACACTGCCAGTCAAGTAATATTTCAAGAGGCTGTTTGCTGTAGCCCTTCTCATGTTCTTTCTTACTGACTAAACAGAATGATGCAGACTGTAATAACAAGTAATTTTTGTAATGTAATCAAGCCATTTTAGCTTTGGAATGTGTTTCTTCTGGAATTTATGGACAACCTATTACCATTTTGGCAAGGCAAATTTATTATTTCTGGCTTCTGTGATAGGTGTCATGTTTCAAGTGATAATGAGTCTGTAACTTCACTTGGCAGCTTGTTTAATGATCTGGTGAGTGTAATTTTTTCCTCTGGTAGGGCAGCTAATGTACCCTACTGCAGCTTGAACTGTTGCCTCTTGTTCTGTCATTAAGAACAAATGAAATTAATTTATTCTGATTTTCTTTCAAATCTGTAATGGTACATTACAAAATAGTTGTCATCTCTACCACCAGAATGTTCTTTCAAATGTGTCTGTGTTGTCCAGTAAAGGGTCTGATAAAATGACAACAGTAGTTGGAGATAGAGTCAAATGAGGAGTATTTAATCTATGGGTTTCCATGAAAAAGTGATTTTTGATTGCAAATTTTCTGTGTTCTGGAGGAAGCTCAACCAAAATCCAAGAGAAAGCAATACATATGGGGGATTTAAATAGTAGAAACTGATATTAATTGAAATTTGAAAATAATACAGCATATCTCTTTCAGTAATTTCAAATTGTTTCCATACATAGTAACAATTTAAAATGCAAATTCTCAGGTTCATTGTGAAATAGGTTGTGAGGTGGAAAATACAGCTGAGAAAGGTTAGGGAAAATATAGGGCAGTATTTGGTTCTCATTGGAGCCCAAAGTTAGCTGAAGACAACACTAGAATGTATAATCTCACTATTTTTAGCAGAAAATTAATCCTGAAACCTAGTAATGTCTGTGACAATATTGTCTTACCAACTCCTCTCCCACCAAGATCAGTGATTACAGTACATGCTTCTACATTATTTTAAAACTTCTTTTTTAAGACTGTATGTGATCCAGAGAACATCTGTATTTGCACTGGACTGGCAGATGTTCCTTACCACTGTGTGTATGTATCACATACATATGTGGAATGTAGCACAGAAATCTTTATTCTGAGGCCACAGCTACTCCATGGGATTGCAGTGCTTGACTGTCAGCTAGCAGTCCAGAGGTCCCAAAAATGTCTCACTGGATAGTAAATGAATTAGTTATTGTATTCTGTGTGGAGAAGCTATATAGTTCTCACTTTTAAGTTTATTAATATTTTGAAATCAATTACATGTAAGTATGAAGAATGTTTCATGTACTTGATAATACAACTTTTTTTTATGCTGTGCATGCAAGTTTTTTCATAGCCTCCTGTGGTCAGTGGAACTTGGTTGAATAATCAGTTGGAGCATTTATTTTATCTCCCTCTATCAGACTCATTAGCCTTTAATATTAAAATAAAGAGGAGAAAATAGGAAACTGGCTATAATAGAGGAAAACTTGAAGCAATTCCTTAGGACTTTTGCAATAAATGACAAATTAAGGGATTATATCTCATTTTTAAGGCTATACTTTCTATTAGCACAGCTCTGCAGTCATGGTATGATTAAAAGCTGAAGACTACAGCCCGTGCTGAGCATGTAAGGCATCTGTAGCACACATAAGTGTCAGCTGCTGGCTTTGTGCTGACACTAAGTTGAGGATTTCAGGATTACTGTCCCATGTTGCATGTAAGAACAAGCAGCATTCGCTCACAGTGAGGAAAACGTTTAAGTAGGTGCAAGTTTATTAAATGCATCTGAGAGAAGTCCTGTGACATTTCTCCAAGTAAAGATGAAAGGCTCAAAGGCATTCTGAGCTGGTTGTTTCCCCAGACCCCTACTCTCCCTTCTTACAAATTATTTACTTTTTGTTTTAGCATCACAGGATCCTAGTATTTATATTTAGATGAATGAAAATCGTAATTTTCCTGTTGTTCAGTATGACGCAGTAAACATGATCTTCTCATACAATGGAGTAGAGAGACTTTGCTCAAGTTCTGGGCTCTAGGAGAGAGACAGAATCTTTGCAGTTTCAGCTGGATGGCTGGTTGGGTGTGGGGGCTTGGTTTGCAGCTGCCTGGCAAAGTTTAACATATTTATCTCCTTCTTATACTGAGTAGAGACTATGGGGTCCCCAACCTTCAAGAGTTGAGCAGGACACTTTTAGGCTCCCCTTTCTTGTACTAAGTTTTTTTTCAGACTTAACCACAGTCTTTTTGTAAATCCAGGTGTCTCTGTGTCCTTTCTTGAGACTACCAAGCATAATTTTAACTAGACTAGGACAGCTGTTCTAAGTGTGTTGTCCTTTTTAAATCAAGAGTGTTATGTGATGTTACTGAAACATCAGGAATTATATTAGTGTTCTTTTCATCTTTCTTCAAACCTACATGTGGCTGATTTAATAATTTAAAAAAGGTGTGTGTATATTAGTGCTGGGAGTGCAGCTGGGACATAATTATGGAAGTGGAAGGGGAAAGATGTGAACAAATGCATCTCCGTTTGGAAAGAATGTGGAGAAAATCAAGCTGCCATTATGCAAAGAAAGAAAAAAACACCTAGTATTACATTTCACTCTTCAGTTACTGTGGAATTTTCTACATTGATATGAAATGCAGTGATGTAATTTTGAAATACTACCGTCTTTTAGCTGTGCTCTGAGAGCAAAACTGAAATTATTAAATCTTTCTGTCATGTGAATAGTTGAGTACAATGTCTATTGACTCCAATAAGAATTGAAATTGCTTCTCTATGAGTGTATTACACATTGAGTGAGGTCTTCATACCAGAATGTTACCAATAAAAGTTATAGGGTAAATGTTTCTTAGGATTTATTTCTCTATAAGAATGACATATTTCGGGCACTAATCAGTTAGCCACTGTCATCTTAAGACGTCTGATTATTTTGAAATGTGAATCAGTCCCTCATTTTGAGTCTTAATTCAGATTAACTGCAAGTTTGAGGATATACCCTCGAGTCTCTCACTTAAGCTTTTAAAGATCAAAGAGTTGCTGTCTAGCTTCAAAGTGTCTTACTAAAACTCTACATGAACAATTAAAGCTGACTCAGTGTCTTTGGAGAGAGACTTCTTAACATATGTACTACATAGTAGCTAACACAAAATCAGAAGTATAAGGGATGGTTGTGTGCTTATATTTTGTAGTTATTTGGAGAATACTTGCAAGTAATACTAACACAGTTAGGTAACAACTACGTAAAGAGACAAGGGTTGATAAGTGAAAATAATTTCTTAGGAAAAATAATTTCCTGGACAACAGAGGCAAGAACGTTCTGAACCTTTTCTATTTGTTTTCTGTCCCCGGTGAGTTGCTGGGTAATTGCATTGGCTGAAGGCTATCGAAAGAAGCAGGGCAGGTTTTTAAGCTGTGTTTCCTGGGACCCATTCTCTTTCCGTAATACACATCTTAGCAGAATTCAACTAGTTTTAAATGTATAACCATAGATTAACTTTATTATTCATGCAGTGAAATAAGAATGGTTGATATTCACATAGTCATTTGGGAACTGTACTTTTGTGGGGAGCAGGGGAAGTAAGACAATTAAAAGAGAGTAATTTTGATGAAAATTATAACATCTGATAAAGTGACATTTATACATGCCCTACATATAATTTCTATTTAAATGTCTTGAGACACAATTAGGACACTTCATTATTTTCTGTCTTAGTCATATAATCCCAATTTCAGTACAATTATAGCTGTTTTAAGGAGATTTGCAATGAGCTTCTTCTATTTCACCATCAATTACTTCTCTTTTAACAGTGCTTGTTGAAAATACCCCTGGCCAACTACAACCTCGTGTCTTTGCAGGACTCCTCACATGCCATCAAAACTTTCTTTACTGATACTTCCCACCTTGGCCATGTACAGATGCAGATTTTTCACCTGTCATTTTCAAGAAATTACCTTCAGACTGTGGTGGCATTAAGTGTCTGAGGGTGCTTCTGTGATACGCAGAAGTTCATTGCCACCATCACAGGGAGGTCCTATTCATGGCTGTATGAACAGCCTGCATTCTCATTGTCTTTCTATTGTGCATAGACATTCATAGGCAATTACATTTCTAGATACTGTTGTCATCACTTAGGATTCACCTCTCAGCAGTGCTATTAGCATGAAAGACTTTAAATGAATTTTTGTTTTGAAGAAAATTAAAGACAGAATAAGCCTTAAATGTCATATCTTTTACTTAAGAAATCTCTACTGGTAAAATTTGATTTATTGCCCTCTGGAACTTGTGATCAAAATTAAAGTGGAGAATAAATTTTCAGTTGCCATTGCAGACATCAGAAAAAATTATATGGTTAACCATTGTTGCCTTTCTCTCAAGATTTTGTATGTTTTACCAGAACATGTGACTGAGATACAGTACCCATGAACATTTGATTGGCAGAGATGAACAGTGGGAAAAATGTTTGCATGATCTTAATTTAAGTGCAATTGAGTGAACTGATTTTGTAAAAGGAGCATCAAAATATGCAAATCATTGTCTCTTGTACAACTGAAAATTCCAGTATTCCTTGCATATAATTTCTGTGAAATCATTTGGAGACTTTTCATTTTTTGGTTTTTCAAATAATTTTTCACACTGAACAGTTACATCAGTCTTGCCAGTTGTTATGTGTCTGAAAATCTTTGAAAAGAGATTTAGAAATCAAATCTGGTAATAGTTGTGCAGGGGTCTTGAGTCTTTCTACTTAAAAGGAAGTGAGAATGTTGCCCCCTTGGTGAAAGTATGGCCTGGGTACTTCATAGACTCTAATCTAAACCTACCATCTTTCATCTCAAAGCCATTCCCTCCTGTCCTATCTCTGCATACCCATGTAGACGTCCCTCTCCAGCTTTTCTTGTAGGCTCCCTTCAGGATGCAGTTAGGTCTTCCTGGGGAGCCTTTGCTTCTGCAGGCTGAGCAATGGCAGCTTGCTCAGTGTGTCTTCAGAGAACTGTGAGTTAACTGCTTTATTCATCACCCTTTTTTTTCCATTACAAAAATATTTATGTAGAGCCATGTTAGTACTTGTACTAAAACCATGATTATTTTGAATTTTGGGAATGGCTCCGAAGTTATTCATATCTCTACCATCTTGTGCTTGGAACTTGTATGTGGTAGGTCCTTGTGCAACAAAGCAGAGGAAGCTCCTGTCTGACTGCTTGGTAGCCTGCATTCATACCCTTCCTTGCCTTCCCTGTCTCGGTATCTACAGAGCCCTAGAAAACAGTGAAAGAAAACAAGAAAGCCCAAAAAACAGCAGAAAACAGGAAAGCCCAAGGAACAGCAGAAAACAGTGCTCTGCCTCATGAGCCCATTGTGTGCAATGCTTTCAAGACTCTAAAACAATTAGATGTGTGAAAGGGGATTATAAAGGACTTTAAATGAGGGATTGCTAACATGTATTGCATTTGGACTTTTTTCATATACTTAGGAAGACAGTGTCTTTCTTACTGACTTCTCTATCTTCTTCATCCTTTTAATTAGATTTTCTTTGATTAGTGTACTGTCCTTCTGATATTGCATAGACAGAAAAACAACTGACTGCTCCAGGTATGAGTCTTAATCAGCTTAAAATAGAATACTTTAAATTAATTTTTGATGGGTCAGTCTTACTTTTCCAAGAAGATGAAAAATATGAAAGTTTCAATTTCTGTAATGCTGTACTATTGTGGCTGTCACTCAGGCTTTTCCTGCAAATCTAATGAAAGACTTAATTTGTTATGATTAAGTACAATACTTCTGGCAATCCTTTAAGGCCATATTATGACCAAAAGTAAATTAGTTATGAAAATATTCTTGTTTTGTATTAATAGAAAGCATTTATTTTTTCATTTAGAAACAAATAACAAATCTCTGTAGTGAATAAGGCTTTAAAGAGACTTCTTTTTATATTTAAATTACTTTTTGAAAGAGAACATCATAGTACTTTTTGGGAAAACAGAGGAATAAAGTCTTGGCAAAACTTGTTAATATGCATCTCAAGGCTTATGAGTTATACTCTAGTTGCTTGTAATAAACAGCATTTTTGTATTGTTCAATAGTGATAAAGTAGTAGAATGTACATGTAATACAAGAAAATATATATTCATACTATTAAAATTTTTAATAAAAAAATATTTTTGAAAAATTTAATACTTTTCACAAAACTGTCTAATAAAAAGATGCATAGCCAAATTCATTACTTTTCTAGTCTTCCATCAATGCAGCTCTTGTGGAGATGGAAGAAAGGCACAGTGTATGAAATCATTCTCTGTTCCTAATTAGCAGAGGTCCTGTGTAGATGTTTGAAAGATCTTATTTTTACTGGGGTCATTATTGTTCCTCGTAACAATGTTCTGTTCATCCCAGTTAACACACTGTATTGGGTTTGCACGGCCTGGTTTGTGGTAGCAGGGCACCACAGAGGTGGCTTCTGTGAGAAGCTTCCAGAAGCTTCCACCACGTCTGTCAGAGCCAATCCCTCAGAGCCCTGACGGCTCTGAAGGTGTCCACGGCTGGGCCAGTTAGAGATGGCAGAAGCCCCTCTGTTCATAGCGTATTTAGGAAGAAATCAAAGGCTGTAGAAGCAGTTTTAACTCCAGCCAGAGAAAAAGCACAGTGAGAACATGTGGGCAGAACAGCTCTGCAGACACCAAGGCTGGTGCAGAAGGAGGGGCGGGAGTTGCTCCAGGCACCAGAGCTGGGATTCCCCTGCAGCCCATAGTGAGGACCCTGGTGAAGCCGCTGTGCCCCTGCAGCCCATGGAGATCCGCCTGCAGTCCATGGAGGAGCCCCACACCAGAGCAGCTGGATGCCTGAGAGGAGGCTGTGATCCAGTGGGAAACCCGTGAAGAGAGGGCCCTGCTCCCAGGATGGATCAGCCTGCTCTTGAAGGATGGCACCACATGGAGGACTGACCCATGCCACAGCAGTTTGAGGGAAGCTGTTGCCCGTGGGATGGACTCACATTGCAGCAGTTTACAGAGAGCTGTTGCTCATGGGATGGACTTTCACAGTGGAGAAGTTCATGGAGAACTGCTTTTGCTCAAAGTTGGACTCTGTGCTCTTGGAAGTCTTTTACAACCTTAGTGATTCTATGATTAATACACACCAAAATACTGCCTTACAACGTATTCTGTCAGGAATAACTTCTCATGGTATTTTTGGTGTAGAAACCAGTGCTTTTACATTTATTTCACAAATACTCTGTTTCGAATCCTGCTTTAGCTCATGCCAACAAAAAGATTTTAAAGTTTTTTGCAGTCTTTTAAAAACTAAGCTTTTTCTCAAAAAACTGTTTTTTTTCCATCGCAGGGAATGACATGACAAACAACTGCATTCTGTCACTTCTTGTCAGTTTTTTTTCTTTTTCTTCCAAAAAGGAAAGTCTTTGTCAGTTTGGGAAGGGTTGTTGTCAATTTTTCTTTCTTTAATGGTAAATTAAAATAAGCCAAGATAGCTCCTGTGTTATGTTGATGAAAATACTAAACTATGAGCTAAAAAGAGAAGACATGGAGGGATTTTTGCTTGTTCTGTTCTGTATGACTAGTCTATAACTTTGACAACTCAATATCTCTAATGAAAAGAAATTTCAGGAGTATATTTTTTTTCACACAAGGAAGGTTTTTGGATTGGTTTTCTTTCAGCTTAGACAACTCCAAAAGCACTTATGTTAAATGGTATCTAAAGAGTAGAGCTTAGTTTTATTTATGTAGTTTCTACTAAACTTTCATTTTTATAGAAGAAAGGGAAAGAGTGTTTAGCAACATTCTGCAGCTTAAATACTGCCATTTTTTAAGTCTACGGTTTTATGAGAAAACGTTTTTGTTAAGATGCTCACAAACACCACTGAATTTGATTTCAGAATGGAAGTTTGGATGTGTTGAGTTGTACTTAAAACAATTTAAACATGCAAAATTATATTGTTTGATGAATGTTGGACAAATATTTTATTATTCAGTCAGTTTTAAAAGGAAATGCTCCTTTTAGATTAATTTTAAGTCAGTTAAAACATAGCATTGGTGCACATTCTGCTCTGGCTTTTGTATATTTAGATTAAATATTTCAGAAATTTTATATTTCTACCTGGAAACTTAAAATAATGACTATTACAAAAGTTAGCATTTTTTTAATTTCTTTTTTTTTTCACTTGTAATATATGCATATTATTTTGTCTGCTTCCTAATGACCAGTGGTTCTCTTACTACTACATAAACTACAAAGGCAAAAACAAGATGGAATGCCAAATGTTCCAGTGTTCACAAGTCATTATGTTTAATGTTAAGATTAGATATCTGAAACTGCTGATGCTTATTACACTTAACATTGCAGATTTGGTCTAAAGCCAGTTTAACATCAGTATAAATCTTAGCATTGACTCAAATAACCATTGATTTTCAGAAAGCAGAGGTATATACAGATGTTCTGGCTTTGTGAAAAGGGAGGAATATTGCCATCTTGCTAGACAAGAAAGTTCAGATATGAAAATTTCATTATTATCTGGAAGTATACAAGGTAACAGACAGATAATTGCCATTTGGTGGGATGCTGCATAAATAGAAAATAAAATGGAGCAATGTAGAATTTGCTCCAGTCAAATGTGAATTTCAACAAGCAGGTGCCACAAACACTGATAATACCTGAAGATGGCAGAGTCTTGGGGATTACTGAACCCTGGGAACTAAAGGGATTGCTGCTAACAGGGAGAGGCACAATGAGAAAATATGGAACATTAAACCATTCAACGTATTTTTGTGTAACAATTGCCAGGAGGAATTAATTTAATTAATGCTTGCTGCTATGAAATCTCCAGAGGCCTCTATAAAACCATTAATGTATCATTACATGTTATATGTAAGTGCCCTTGTGATATTATCAGAATGTCTATAATTGTTTGGGATTTTTGTCAAGATTATATGGAACTAATATGAAATCAAGCAACTGATGTTCTCAAATTTTACGTGCTTTTTATTTTGCAATGCTAGTTTAGCATCTCTTAAATTCACCGAGACATAAAATGCAACGAGGAAAACAGGCTCTTGAGTGTTGTGGAAAGAGCATGAGCGCTCTGTTTAGTTTGCTGAATGGTAAAAATTACATGAACGTGGAAGAAAGTTGCTAGCTTACATTTTTTCATGTGACCACTATCAAACACTAAATTCAGCATCTCCATTCTTCCTAAGAAAATATTTCACAATAGTGCTTTGCTTTTAGGTCTTCTGTTATTGACTTTTCAACACTTTTAAGTGTTTAACTATATGGGACTGCAGAATGTAGTCATAAGTAATTAAAACTAAGAAAAAAGTTCTCACATTGCTCTGCAACTTTTGCAAACTGTTAAGTCAATCTGCAACTATTTTAGATTGCATTGCAAAGTTTAAATATGAGGCACTGAAATGTATGCACATTACACAAATTGTTCTAAAAATGAAAGTAGGTCAGACTTCTGGAAACTCCATGCTTGAGTTAGAGTGACTTCTGATTAAAAGACTTTCTGGATCCAGATACATAATGAATGTTTATTCCTAGCTGTTTATTTGCTTGTATTACTTGAGTTACACAGCAGCATTTTCATGTTGCTTGTTCAGCACTAGTTTTGTTTAAATTTTGTGGTTTTCCTTTTTAAATTTTTTACATGTTTTTTCTGTATATACAAAGCCCATAAAAATCTGATCTTCACTACCAAGTGATACATTCACAGATGAGAATTTAAATTCTAGTATGGAAAGGAAAATTGCTCATTTTATGGTCTTGGGAGTAGTTATTTTTTAATCTTAGTGGTCTGCAAACAAAACGTTTTAAGAAGACAAAGGACAAAAGGATAGCGTAAAGATTCAGGATTTAGAAGTGTTGTAGGAAGATGAGGTGTCTAAGGAGTTCATTGTAGACATTTGAATTGAAGACCATTGGAAGCCATAGGGGAGACATTCCAGTGAACGTTTTCAGGCAGCCTGTGTCAGTTCTTGGAGTCACAGAACCACTGGGCTGGAAAGGCACTTCTGGAGTTTGTCCAGTCCAACCCCTTGTTCAGAGTAGACTCACTAGGAGGAGGTTGCTCAGGGTGATGTCCATTCAGGTCTTGAATATCTGTAAGGCTGGACACTTCACAGCTTCTTAACATTTCCCAGTGCTTGACCCATCCTCACAGTAAATCCCTCAATGGTACATCTTAGTATCACCAAAAGCAGAGCCAGAGCAATTTATGACTCTGCTTTCTACTCCCCTTGATAAAGGATAAGCCTTCCCCTTATTATATTCAGTTGAAGTTTATATAGAGGTCTAAGGTGTGGCTTGTCACAATGCTCCATACTTTTTGTCCTTATCTTCTAAACAAAATAATGGCTTCTCTTCCATGTGCCATTTGAATCACTTGGTCAGAGTGCAGTGCTTTGTAAATCCTCATGGGGATTACACATTGTTTTTTAGATTAGCTCAAGGTGTCATGCTTAATGTAATGCTCACAGAGTGGATTCAGTAATGTGAAACTAGTCAAATATTCTTGGTCATCGACAAAGAATAACAGCTTTGCTCAGAAAGACCTTCTTGTGAATAAGATAGAAAAATACATGATAAAATACATGAGCTTTGTGCTCATGGATGCAAACAGTATATTGTTGCTACTGCTCTGTTGGAGCAGACCAGGGAGACACTGCATAGAAGTATGAGTGGCTGAGTTTGAGAAGGTAAAAAAATAGGACTGTAAAGAATAAGGACAAAATGTTTTTTCTTCTCCAAGTAAAAAAGAGTTTGGAAATCTTTAATGTTACTTGGAAGTCAGAATGAAAGGAAACCAAAACCTTTAAAGACAATGTTTCCAGCATGCTTGGGGAAGGAATTGGGATGCCAAGATCCTCAAAAAGAAAGAGAACTGCCATAACTAAACTATATAATTACAGTGGTGTATATGGAAGAGGAAAAGGTGGAAACTTGCATGCTATTTTTATATGTTTTCAATTATTCTTCATATTTGTGGGGCCTTCTATAAAACCTTACCCTTCTCTTCAAGAAGAAGGATAATGCAAAATCTCTGACAGGATGGTGTTTCTTTGTATCTTATTTCACAACTTTCACACTCCTTGAAACATTCCAAAAATATCAGTGTTCAAAGCTCCATTTTTTTTTAAAGAGCAGCTAATCACAAAGGAAAGTTGTGTCAGACAAAGCATAGCTGTTATATACCTACTTGTAAACCTGCAGCCTGAACAATCAGGAGGCTGAAATAGTTTAGAGTGAAGCTCAGCTAGCCTTGTTCATGCAGATATTTTTTCTATGTTCAGAGTTTGAAGTGCACATTTTTTTTGAAAACCAGAGTAAGCAAACCACTTTTACTTTTTTTTTCCCCTTTACCATTTACTTCCCATGTTCAGCATAGGAAAATCTTTGTGTTAAAAGGATTGCAGTGGAGGTGGGCAAACATCTATGTTGCCTTTTAATTGTCAATGTCGTGTGGGGCCGTTGTGAGTGAATGCAGTATTGAAGTATCTGAGAGAGCAGCCTCAAAGTGACATTGAATATGACCACTGGACAAATGCATTCTTGATCAATTCTTGAGATTTGACTGTAAATCCCCGAGTATTGTCAGTCAGTGTTAAAAACGTAATTTCAGCATGACTTTAAAAGAATGAGATCACAGAAATTTAGAAAAGTTTATGTTGGTTACTGAATGATATGGCTTAAAATAATTGCGGTGTAATGTAAAATATGTTCTCCCCAAGAAAGTCTGTTTACTATTTTTTCCCATGACTTTTATCCCAAGTGAAAATTTCATTGTATATACCTAAGCTCTGGATTCTTGAGTCTGTGTCCAGTTTTTTCAAGAAGTCCTAATAAAAAATGCCTTATTCAATATATGATTTTTTTTTTATCTTCATTTCTCTTCTGAAAAAAGTCAAACCTCCAGCGGGAAAAGAAAATTAGTCCATTAATTGCCTAGGATTTCTAAATGTAATAATGAAGTAGTGAACACCTTCAGCTGTTCTTGGCTGCAGAGTACTTAATAGGGTATGTTTAACTCCGTATTATATTACCTAAAAGAAAGCCAGGGCTAATAAAAGAGAGAGTATACAGAGAACAATAGTACCAGTAAATACATAGAATAAATAGAATGTTACCAAAAAAAATTAAACTGTTACACTGTACTTTTCATTTCTAAACAAAGAATTCCTTTCTCTTGCATTGCACAGTACCCTTTAAAAGATGTTGAAGAAGATACATGAGTAATACACATTAAAAAATAAATTCTAAATGAGAACTTAAATATATGAAAGCATCAAATTATATACCATACTAAATCAATAGAATAGTTAATACTGCTAATTCTCTAGGATTCTGAAAAATTAGCTTAATCATACATAAAACTGAAAACAAAGAGGATGGCTGTGCCAGATGAATGATTTTGTAATGAGTGAATAAACTCATTATTCAGTATAGGAGATCTAAACAAGAACCAAATATGCATTGTTTTCCATTACATGGTTGGGAGTAGATAAAATAAAGAAATTGGTGATCTCAGGACATGTTTCTTTCCATCTGGAATATATTATGGTAGATTCATCCTAATTAAATACTTTATTTGTGTACACCTGATTTCAGCCAACTGTACTAGGTGAAAAGATTTTCTCTAGTTTGAATTAGTTTGTTTGAACAAATGATTAAAAATCATTGCACTGTAAATTGATTATTAACACACAACTCTATACACAGAAGAAGGATAGGGAAAATCTTGTCAGTAAGTGAAAAGACAGTAATTCAGTGAATAAGATCATTATCACTGATTTTGAGAAAAGTAGTTATTTGAATTTTCATCTGGATTATTGACAAAAATTTGGAAATAAGCAGGGTGGAAAAAAAGAAAAATGGCCAGGAAAAGTGATAAGAGAAGTGACTGGGATGAGATAGAACTATCAGTTGTTGAGTAAAAAGGTGTACAAAAAATTGTTTAGATAATTTTTTTTTGTTTGAGTCTGTGTGAGCATATTTTGCACATCCATGTATTTAAGGTACAGATTCTTATTTCCAACCAATTTAGAACTGTGTGTTCAATGTACTATAGACCAAAGCCATCTATTTCTTTGGGAACAAAATAGTCAGTGTAATTGAAAGTAGGAGAAGAAATTTTGTAGGTTAGAAACGATCAGGCTTTAGAGACAGCATTTATTTGTAGATGTTGACATACCATCAGTCCCTAACATCTTGGTATATCTCAGAAAAGCCAGTCTGGACTCCACTTCTGAAGAATTTTTGATGGAAGGGAAGGCAATTTGCTGAAGAGCTACTTAGCCTAGCTGAGTCTGGTATTTTTAGCCCCTCAAAGCAATACAGATACATTAGTGTCCTTTAACCAATTATCTACTGAGAAATGAAGTAGGCTCCAGCCATTTTGGAGCCACTCTAATATTATGGTGCTTCTCAGAGCCAACCTACCTCAAGTAGCTCTCTCCTGTTTCACTCAGAGCACGAGTATTGGCTTTTACTCATTCCAAGGCAGCATTTTTGGCTAGAATACCAAATACAAGTTTTGAAGGGGCTTATATTCAAAATCATGTCTTGAGTGCTGAAAATATATATTTTGGAAATCTTTTCTCAGTTAAGCACTTACGTTACTCTCCATAATTATGAAATAAAAATGATTCCCTGGGATATATTCCAACAGAACAGTTGTTAAAATCAAACAGATCCTGCTGGACTGGCATGTATGGTTTTGACTGTTTTCTGATCTTTATGAAGATGCTCAGCAGAGTTTGCTTTTGAGAAAGTTTGCAGTGATACCTCATCCTGCAGAGCTATAAGTGGGTTTTGCTGTCACTGCACCTCAGTGATTTCTATATATAGCAGGATTAGACAGAAAGTGTTTTTCTGAATTGTTTTCAAAACTGAAAAAATAAGAAATAAAAAATGTCAAGAAAAACACGTTTATTGAATTATTTAGTTTGTCACCTTCTCCTTACATTTCAACACTAGTGTGAGCTGTTTTGTTGTTTTTGTGTAGACATCTAAATGTCAGATGGACACATTTTTTATGGAGTTCACACTTTGGTGGGATTTACTGATGATTTTAAAAGGGATGAAAAATGCATGTCTGCTTTGATGTTGATGAAGGTACGGCCATATTTGTTTTCATGGTACGTTTTAATTTGTAGAATGTGTCTGTAGTAGTTTGGCCATGATTGGCCAGTGTATGTTACTGACACTTGATAAAACCAATGAAAGCGTGGGTACGCCTTTGCGAATGCACCTTTTAAATGCGAACGCGGGAACCAGCTCTCTCTTGGTTTCCGGCTGGGACACAGGTAACAGCTGCTGCCGGCCCGCTGCCCCCCCACGGCCCTCAGGGGCTGGGGGGGGGGAAAGCGGGCCAGGCCGGGCGCGGCCGAGAAGGGGAAAAAGATCGCGGGGCCGAGCCACGGCCGCTGATATCTGGCTGATGGAATTCGAGTTTCCTTCTCCAGCAGCATGGTCGCTGGGAGAGCTCCTCAGGGCTGTCCCGGAGCCACACGAGATCACGCCACTAAGATCGGGCGGGGATGGCTTTCCTGAGTAGAGTTTACTCTGGACTAATTTAACCCTAATGAGACCGAGGGGTGGAAAGAAGAATCTATTAACCCTCT
>WAAG01032242.1:144383-190300 GCA_013390105.1 Tichodroma muraria | reverse complement strand
TTTTTGGGGGGGGGGGGGGCGGAAGTGTATTTGGTTTTTGCCTTTTTTTCTTCCTTTTTTTCCCCCCCCCTCTTAATTTTAGGTATATTTCGGGGAAAAAAATAATCGGTTTGTTATTTTTAAATTTTTTTTTTTAAATTTTAATTTTTTAAAAATTGTTTTATTACTGCTCAATAACCGCGCTCGCCCCTCAGTCACTTAGCAACTCTGCACGCTTCTAACCCGCGGAGGTGCGCGGTGTCCGCGGGGCCGCGCCTCGCTCCTTCCCTCCCACCTTGTACCCCTCCGCCAGAGCCCAGAATAATTTCTCCGCTATTTATTTATTACATATATTTTTCCCCCTCGATTTGGACATTTTAAACCCTTCCCTGGTATCGCTAGAATGGAAAATCGGGGGGGGGGATGATGCGTAGATTTAGGCGCTGAGATTGTTCTTTTCACACCCCTCCGCCCCACGATAAAAAAATAACATCCCCCCCAAACTTGCAGGACTTGCTGAGGGGGAAAGAATAGTCTTTTGTCCTGCCGAGGGACGTGCCCCCAAGGTAAATCCTGGCTGGAGCTTAGCGCCTGGTACTTTGCCGGGTCCCAGGGCTCTGGCTGTGCTGGGGAGGAGGAAAGTAGGAGATGGAGATCTCAAAGTAGTAGAAGTAATTTCTTCTTTCAGCTACACTTCTCCGCTGCCTTTGAATTGCCTGCAATGAATGTACGTAGCTCTAATTGAAGTACTTTAATCATTCACACTTGATTAAGTATACCGTGACCAGAGGAGAGGAATACACACGGCTCCCTAGAACGGGAGGGATGAGATGACATTTTAATCCTGTGTTTTAAAAAACATTAGTGGAGCAAGAAAAAAAAAAAGATCGGCAGTGACGGTTCGATGTAACGGTCCCTTGTTTCCATACAGATGGTGGCTTTCCTTCGGGATGAAATTGCAGTTCTTGCAGATATTTGGGGAGGGGGGAGGAAGAAAAGGCACGTACTTTTAGGTTTGTTTAAGCAGAGTGAGGAAAATAATGATAGACGAGATGCTTGGTGACAAAATGCTTTTGTTCCTGTTTCCATCAGTGCATAAGGGCGCCGACCTGCTTTAGCATTCTTTAAAGGTCTCTCTTTACCAAGGAAAATTGAAGACGGTCTCATTATAGGAGAGTGTGTTTGGAATACTATGAGGTATTTATGAATTCAGAGGTGATTGCTGGATTGCACACATTTCAATTACGCGTCCTCTAGTAAAAAAAAAAGAAAAAAAAAACGTGTTTGTAGCGATGTGTTCTGTAATCTGTTACTTCCATAAAGCTGATTTGTGCTCGAGCTCCGAGCTGGCTGAGGGAATGGGTCCATCCACGGGGCACGAATCTTAAATAAGGATTTGTGTTCTCTGCCTCGCAAAACTTTCTGCTGCAGGGGCAGCCCAAAGTTCCCATGAAAGCGATTGTTTGGGAAACGTCAGCTATCGTCAGTATTTTTCTGGAAAATCTGGCGTTGTGAATGTGGGGTGGTATTTTTAGAAAGGAGCTTTTTATTTTTGGAGGCGTTTGTGAAACCCACCTGTTAGCCATTAGTGGGGACAGAGGTTGGCTCTCATCGTTAGCAAATCCGGGCGCATCTGGGGGCTGCGGGCTGTTCCTCACTTGATCCAAGCTCTTTCCAGTCACGGGCAATCAAAATATCTTTTCCTTTAAAAGTTATAACCAAGTGTTTCTGAAGCTGAGCAGAAAATAAGGTAGTTCAGTCAGAGTGGTGGCACTCTCCTGTGTTTAGAAACAAGGATTGCAGGAGCATTTGACTTTTCCTTTCTCTCCTAGAATTTCAGACTGAGATGCTTCCCTGGTCCAGGGTTTTATTGTCAGTTTTATGGTGTACAAATCATAGATGATGCTTTCTTGCTGTCAGCTTTCCCTCTTTTTAAGGTGGTTTTCCAACCCATGCGGATGCGGGGGCTTGGCTGGCAGGGTGGCTCCAGAGCTCAGTGCCCTGTGGAGCTGCCACCCCACGGCCCCCTTTGCTGACAGCTCCCTCTCATCCCCTCTGCTCCTCTCAGGGCAAAGTTGTGCCCATTTTCCACTGCTGCTTTTCCTAGATGGAAAACACTCAAAGGAATTTCCCCACAGCAAGAACTGTAGCACAAACTGTCATCTTTAATACTGGCATTTCAGTACACAGATTTGTCACTGGGGTCTGGTGATAATATTCCTTGTATCAGGAAAAACATCAGCCTCAAAGTATGAGGTCCCAGGCATGAGCTGGAAGTAACATGGAAGCCTTTGGCCAGGAAAGTTGATTTATCCATCAGGCTGGCTGTAGTTCAAATAAAACTTCTTCGGTTCAGCTGACTCTGGCAAGAATGAAATATACTAATGAAAAAAAAAACCTGAATCTGGGTTTGCCCAACCATTTGGAAAAGGTAGGTTAATTTTCCCTGGATGTTTTGGGCTGTTTACTAGCTGTGGGAATTGAAAGAGGCTTCATGTTTAAAGCAGAAGAAATGGAAAAGCTGCTCGGAACACAGCACTGGCAATTTGCAAGTGTTTTGTTAGGATCTGGTGGTTGATGCTGTCTCATAAAACCTGATGGGTGTCACATTTACTCCTCACATCAGATCTAGTGAGTATTCCTGTTTTTCTTTGTATTTTGGTTGTAGTAAGTTAAAGAAGTAAAAAGTGGAGCTTCTGGTGAGCAGCTCTTCAGTTTGGCCTGATGACTTACACCTGCCCTAGAAATTGGGGCTTTTTTCAGATCCCTCTGCCCAGCTGTGAAGGATATTTGGGTTATAGACTCTGAAAGGAGAAATGGTCAGGGCTCACAGGTGTGTTAAAGACCATGTGTGAAGGGTGCAAGGTGATTTTTGGGATCTCCTCTTGCAGGGAGCACCGAAACTTTGGAGGGGAGGTTTTGGTAAGTTACTGCTGGTTTTGCTTTGGTTACTGGGATAACACAATTCTTTTAGGCAGGAATTGGTGTTTCCTCTGTTGCTCTTTGTGGTGCTGGAAGAAGTAACTTAAAATGCAATTTGTCATACTCAGGTATGAGGATGTAATTCTAGAATGCAGTTTGTCATGGTCAGATGTGCCTGGGCCACCTATCATTCCTTATGCCATGTTCTCATACTTTGGGTTTTTTCCTCCTTCTCCTTTGCCAAAGTAAACAAGATAAGATTCAGGTGAAAGGATGAAAAATATCATGACCATCCTCTGCAGCAGTGAGGTCTTGGAAACCAAATCTTCTCATTGTACCACCCATTTTTTCTCCACATCTGTTTTTTCTCCATCTGCTCTGCCCCGTCGTGGTGAGGAGACTGAGATTTTGGCATTTTACCAGGGAGTCACCACATAACATTCTGTGTGAGGTCAGCAGGAGTTTTGGTGACAGAGCACAGAAGAATCAGTGTCACTTGTTTAGTTCTACAGTAGTGCTTTATAAGTGTGCGCTCCCCTTTCTTGCACCATGAGCCCCAGTGATTTTTGTAAGAACTAGGAATAAACACCTGTAGCTTTCTGGTTTTGGTTTCTCTTCTCTGGGGTGATAATGCAGGTGGAACATTGGAGTTTGATTTTTGTTGGATTTGATCTGGTGAGGGGGGAGCATGGTGGTGATGTTTGGGAAGGTCATGGGGGCCCTCCTGCCAAAGCTTCTGGGTTTTTTTTACTCTGTAATGTTTTCATAGAATCACAGAATAGTTTGGGTTGGAAGGCACCTTAAAGCTCATTCAGTTCCACCCCCCTGCCATGGACAGAGACACTTTCCATTACACCAGGTAGCTCAAAGCTCCACCCAGCTTTGCCTTAAACTCTTCCTGGGATGTGCTGTGATTTATTAGAGCCTGGTTATATGATTTGGAACTTCCATGGGATTATTAGAAAGAAATACAGCTGGAATAGTTTGAGGGGAAAACCACGTGGTGGAACCAGAGTTTTGCATCTGCACCTGCATGATCTGAAAGTCGGTGTGGGTGGGATGGAGTTTGCTTTGCCTGAGGTCTGTAACTGCATCCCATGTCAAGTGAAGCATGGTGAAGAGCAAGGGCAGCGTTTTGGGGGAAAATACCAAAGCTGTGGTGCTGCAGGGGATGCCCCAAAGTGCTGCGTGTGTCACTGCCTCCTTTCCCATTGATGATGTGATTCTGGGTGTTTCACATGTTTTATCCGGTGGGGAGATGTGTGTGGATCCCAGGGTGTGGGTCAGGAGCTGCTGTCAGGCCCCTGCAGCAGCCGTGGAGAGGGCTCAGCGTGGTTGGAACCAGCTTTGCTGGACCCACCAACCCTTCCCTGAGGTCATCGGTGCTGCTGCCTGGCAGAGTTGCCAATTTTGTAGGTTTTCACGGGATTTTTTGCCCATCCTGAAGTCCCAGCCGGTAGCAGAGCATGCTTTGGGGAATTCTGGATGCTCATCCCTGCCCTGTGGTTTTGCCAGGGGAGGACAGTCCCTGGAATCCCTTTTAGGGTCCCTGTGCTCCTCAGCTGGCAGGAGCTGTGTGTCCAAGCATGACAGGGCTATTTTGGATAATTCAGCCTCATTTTTCAAATACCTGATCTTCCAGGGTGGATCAGGGTAGGCATCTTGATAAGCATCCATAAAGACCCATCTGTCCTGAGACTTTATGTAAGATTCAAATAATGCCTGAGTTACTTGAATGCATCAGTTGTAGATTTTAATTATTAATGATTTGCTCTTCCAGCCTTATTTGACAGTGATTTCATGTATCCTTTAAGCCAATAAAAAACAGTGGTCCTGCTAAAAGTAACTACTACCCTGCTTCTTCCTGAGCTCCTTTCCATCCCCTCCTGGATGGAAGTAGGTTTTATATAGTTTAAATAAACCTGCTTGGTTGTTGAATTTTGGGCTCTGCTTCACTCGGATCCTCTTCCCTAGTTCCCACCAGCAGCTGGAGCAGTGTGGGATTAGGAAGGATCTTTGCCACCACGGTGGCCAAATCAAAGTTGACCAAATCCCACCATTTTTTGGGCCCAGGTGTGGAGTGCAGGGTTCCTTGGCTGTGTTTTTTGAGGAGGTGCTCTGGGAACCTTGTGGAGCTGATTTCCACAGGAGTTCTGCTGTGGTTGCTCCTGTGTGTACATTCACTTGGGCAATGTTGACAGACACCCAGCCACTGTTTCTGTGCAACAACACACACCAATTATTACAGAAGTAGACCCCTGAAGCAAGGCTCCGAGGGAGAACGTGGGGATTACAGACACAATATTTACAAGGAGCCAAGTCTTTAATGAGACCAGGAATAATGCCGATGGATTCTCCGTTGCTGATAACATTGATATAATAATAATATAATATATCTCATGTTGCTAAATATGTAATGGATGCNTTTTTTTTTTTTAGTGATCATTCACATTGAAAAAAGAGGAGCTTGTGTGATGAAGAGGTTGGCACAAAATCGTGGGATATTCCAAAATTAGCCTGGCTTTTGGTTATTACTGTAATGACTATAAATCTGTGACTCTCATCCTGGCTGGGAGCATGGATGAGCCCTTTTGAAATGCTGATGGCCTTTGGGATAATAACAGGTGTATAAGGAGTGCCAGGTTGGCCCCCAAAGAGGCAGAAGGAAGAGATGGAAATCTGTAAATCCAGTGGTTTCCATGCAGCTGGCACAGTGTTGGGGCTGGTTACATCATTGTTGGGGTGGAAAATAAGCAAACCCAGCAGTGAATCCCACGGCTGGTTCCAGGGCAGGCAGTGGATGTCACACCCTGGGGTGTGATGAGCTCTGCAGGAGTGTGAGGATTGTCCTTTGTTGGCCTTAGCTGGGAGAAAATCCCTACAAATAAATTCCCTTTTAAAAAACAGGTGAGGCCAAATATGAGAGATGCTGGTGGTACCTGTAGAGTTGTCATGCAGTGTCAAGGTTTTTGTCATTTTTATGATGAAACCTAGGTTTTCCATGAGAGGGAAAATTGGAAGGAACAAGTAAATTAAGCAAACTAATTATGCTAAATAGTAGATGTTACATTTAAAAGTTGTGAGCCTTAAGCTTTGCTGTGGTTAGTTGTGGATAAAATTAATTTCAATTCGATATGTGGAAAAAAACCCTTTTCATTAGTTTTCATGTTCTCGTAGTTCTCAAAAGTTTCATGATCCTGCAGCACATGTAGATTTTATATTTGCTACTTGTTTGAGCTCTTCCCTTTTCTCATACAAAAATGGTACAGTACAACATCAAACCTGGAATTAGGGTGTCCCGAGCTTAAAACTGGAATACCTGTGCTAACTGCAGCTTTGCTCTTTGCTGGGATGAGCTCTCACTCCAGTCTAGCCACAGTGAGGTTGTGGCCACTGATTTTTTTTGTGGTTGTTTTTGAAAAAAATTCAGTTGAATGATGTGTCAGGAGGTAGAATCTGGTCAGGTGTCTCTGCTTGTCTCTTCCACCTTCACCCATTCCCATCCCAGCTGGGGCTCTGGATTTCTAAAGGTGCTGGCTGCCAAATTGTGGTGCTCCAACTCAGTCCACGTCTGCACATCCAAGTGCCTGAGAGGGGAATCAGTAGCAAAGAAGAGAAATCAGAGCTTGAGGGGAAGGGATGCAGAGAGGAAACTCTGTCTGGTAGTGATGAGAACAACAAACATTTCTGAAAATATTAAAAGTAAAACTGGGTTACCACATGAGGTAAATAGGAAAATCATAAATATTGCACATTTTGATGGGGAAAGGTAATGATATGTTTAGTCCCTGTTGATGTTGTGGTAAAAGTGAATGTTGAGCAGTCACTGCTTTAGTCAGACCTTTGTTCTTCAGCCCTGGTGTCTCTCACTGAAGGGGTTTACAGAGTTAACTGAGTAATGTGTATCTTCTATGAAGTCTCAAACTACTGAAGGGTTCCTGTGAACTGTGGCAATGCTTACCTTGTGTTATTCTAGAAAAGCAGCGAGTGGGCCAGGCTGAACACCACAGACCTGCCAGCTCCACGTGAGTCCTGGCCAAGCATTCCGAGGATTTGTTTGATGAAGGAGGCAGGGTGGTGATGCACTCAGTTCCCATTGGCATGGGTTTAGGGACAGCACATCCTTGAGAACCAACTTCTCCTTTTTCATTTAAAGAGCTTGTGAATGGGATTGATAAAAGTAACTGAGGAGGGGTGGTTATTTCCTTGAAATGCAGCTTGGTACAGCAGCACTCTTTGGGCTGGGGATATGCACAACTGGCTGAGCCCCAGCAGAATGTCAGCTCTCAAAATCCGGTGGTAAAACCAGGAGTAATTTCCAAGCAACCCTTTCCAGAAGGCTCCCTGAACACTCATTTTTGTCCTCATGCTGCTTAATGTTTGAGCAAGCCGTGATAAGGCAGAGAGTCACCGCAGCTGGAGCTTGAAATGTCACCAAGATTGGGAGAGCGGTAAATAACAAACAGGAGTCACCACTGGTGACAGCAATTTGTATTGCTTGGCTACAAGCAGGTAATATTTCTCAGATGGCCAACTGTAAATTCCTCTATCTCAGAGCAAACAACTCGGGCTGTAGCTCCAGGATGCTGTCTGGAGAAATCACGTCTATGGGGCAGCGAGGAGTCACGAGCCAGCATCACTAATATGATATTATGGCCAAAGGTCTTGTGTGCTCCTTGTCTGAGCTGGCAGGTGGCTGCCAGGCTGGAGGAGTGACGTGGCAGCCACCCTGTCCCTGCTGCCTGTCCAGGAGGGGCTGGGGAGGGCTGTGGGAGTGCCAAAGGAGCCGGGAAGGGATGCAGGGGAAGGGGCCAGGCCCTCTGTCTGCCTGACTTATCCAGGAGGATCTTGGAAGGTAAATTAATTAAGGGAATTAATGTTGTCACAGGGAAAATAAATTGAGTAATAAAGAGTTCTTGGGTCTGACAGGTAGAGTTTTAACAAGACCTGAAAGCTGGAAGGTGAAGCCAGGGAAAGAATAGAGCTGAGGTCCATGGTTTCAGCACTGATGGTGGTGGAAGAGACTTCTGGAGGTGCTGGTGATTTCTCCACCTTTGGAAACGCCAAGTTCAGGCATGTTTGCTCATTGGAGTGAGTGAGGCTCAAGCAGGGATTGATTTAGATAAGTTAGTGTGCAGCTTGTCAGGCTGGAAAATCACGGGGGTCTCTTCTGACCTCAGAATCCATGAAAGCCCATCATTTAACTGAGAGCATCTAGGGATTTGCAGATCCCAAGCATCAGCATGACGGGTTTTCTTCCAGAGCGTGACTTGCAGAGAGGAGACCTGTGTCTGAAGGGGGAGATTGCAGGATGGGACCTTGAGCACTCGGGAAAGATCGTAGGTTCTTCATTTCCCACCATTTCCTTAAGAAAGGCCTTGTCACAGGGATGAGTTACCTCTGTGTCATCACCAGGTTCTTGGCACAGGGTGAGAAGTTCACAGGGGCAGTATATTGGTCCATTTTGTGGCTGATGCCTGGGTCAGGTGAGAGTTAATTTAGGTTCAGGAAGGAAATGAGGGAGGATTCCTTTTTCTGATAGTCACGTGCTGTATCTAATTGTGCAGAATTCAGTCAAGCTCCCAGCCAACTCTTGTTGACTGTGGTATATCAGAAATTACTCTGTCCCTGGTGGGAAACCTGTGAGCAGAAGAGTGAAAACTGATCAAAACAGGTCAAATTCAGATTTAAACATTAATTGTACGTTGCTGGAATAGTGATAGGAACAAAAGCAATGTGTTTGTGCGTATGTTTATTTTTATTTTGAAGTGTGAATGTCCAGCTGGATGTTTGCAGGTTTACTCTGCTTTCAGGTGAGTTTGCAGATGGGTCTGCCCATCTCATCCATCATTCATGGATGAGGTCTGTGGGGTTGCTGGGCTCTGGTCTGTGTGGTGCTTGAGTATGCAGGAGCTGTTATGGCAGGAACATTGTTTCATATCCCTTCTGTATGTGTGCGTATCTATATATGTATATCTATATCCACCTGTATATCTACCCCTGTATCTATGCACAGAGGTACGTGTCTTTCTCTGTTTAAAAATACATATACAGTGGTCTATATCTGCTGTGTTTACACTGGGTTTTTAGGTCTAGAAGTCAAATATGTTAAAAAACAGTGGCAAAGAAAACAAGGAGTAGTAAAATGTCCAACTAACAATGCTGATTGGTTTATTTGGCTGCTTGAGGTGTCCCTGTGCTGTCTGATCTCTGGGAGGGGAGCTGGAGCAAAGCAGGAATTTGTTGGTGCAGTTAGAAGCAGGACAGAGAGATGGGCTCACACGGTAACACAGCCTGGGCTAATGCTGTGAATTAAGGATATTTAGATGTTTGGCTTTGTATGATTTAGCTTAAACAAACAAACATTAATCTCATTACTCAAGCAAATGAAATAAACCTTTAAGGCACTTAAACCATTCTGATGGTAGGTGTCTGTCAGAGCAGTGAGACCCATTTCTGCACAGGGCATCTCCTCCTGTGAGTAACTTACTCATGGGTGTAAGTGCTCACAGCATGGGCAGCTGCTCTGGGGCTGGTGGAAGGGTCCCACAGCTGCTCCTGAGCTGGAAGGGACCCACAGGGATCATCAGTCCCTCTCCTGGCCCTGCACAGACACCCCAACAGTCCCATCTTGTCCCTAGAGCATTGTCCAAACGCAGCCTTGGGGCCGTGCCTGTTGCTTGGGCAGCCTGTTCAGTGCCCCATCACTCTCTGGGGGAAGAACCTAATCCTGATATCCAGCCTAAACCTCCCTCAACGCATCCTCCTGCAGTTTGGGAATTGCACTGGCCTGGCTGGCAGAGCCGGGGGCACAGAGGGTGAGAGGTTTTGCTGCCAAGCACCAGGCACTGCTCCCTGTGCTGGCACGAGTCAGCCACGTCACTGTGTTACTTCTTTATCCTTTCATTATAAAAGATGGGATTGCAGAGGTCCTTGTGGGGAATGTAATAAACCCCCCTAATGCTGTCACACAGAGCGATGTATTCCTACGTGCCACGTCCTTCCATCGCTCTCAGAGTGTAATGGATGTGACAAACCTCAGCCTGGAGAGGCTGGGGATTTTCTTTTGAAGTGTCCTGCGGACTGCGCTTTCTTTAGAGGAGAATGTAAGAATTTTATTAACTTGGACATGCCAAGCTAGCCCAGGAATTTTCTGTTGTCTTTCAGTTGCATTTGTTTGGGCTTTGGTTAGGCAGGGAAATGACTGAACTGCATGTCATGTTTATAAGATCAAGAGTACCTTGGTATTTTCACACAGATCTCTTAATAGAGATTAAACACAAAATAAAGCAGAATGCATCAACAGCGATATTCCCATAAGCAATATTGTAACTTGTATGCAGTGTAATTATATTTTGTACACTTGCCAATTAAGCAGTTATGCTTTAGAGAAAAATTACTTTCAAGAGATGGAAGAAAAGTATTGCAGTAAATCAAATAAAATATACATGGGTTAGAGGGTTTTGTGCATGCAGTTGAAATGTTAAAATTTCCTGCTGTGTTCAGGTTGCGGTGTGCATAATGATGCTCCGTGTCCTGTAGCTTTATTGGGACTTGAAAATAGCAGATAGAAGAAAAAAAAGAAAAAGGCATGAAAAATACATTGCTTCCTGGGCTAGATGCACACCACGTAAAGCTGAGATGCTCAGTGGGTCCTGACCTCCATCCTCTCTCCTGCTGAGCTCCTGTCAGGGACGCCTGCCCGCAGCTGGAGGAGGTGTGGTGCCAGCTGGGCAGGCACCCCTAGGTCAGGTCTGTGCACCCCAAAGTCCGGGGCAGCCACCCCACAGCTCGTGGCCACTGCAGGGTCACTGCTGCTTCACAGACTCAGGGAATCCCAGAATGGTTTGGGAGGGAGAGGAATTTATAGATCACCTCATGTCCCTGCCATGGCAGGGACACCTCCCACTGTCCCAGGTGCTCCCAGCCCCAATGTCCAGCCTGGCCTTGGGCACTGCCAGGGATCCAGGGGCAGCCCCAGCTGCTCTGGGCAACCTGGGCCAGGGCCTGCCCACCCTGCCAGGGAACAATTCCTTCCCAATATCCCATGTAAACCTGCTGTGAGTTTCCCTGGTACAGCGTGTCTTTCCCTGTTGGCTGGTTTGGAAGAAAAGGGCACTAACAAATAGATGTTTGTCTGTGAATTCAGTGACCATCCTTTGTAATCTCAGATACCCTCAGCCGTTAATATCTGCTCTAGGGAATTGTGCAGGTGTTGGCTTGTATGAGTGATGCCATGTTCATGTGCCACAAGCTAAGTCCCAAAAATCTGAAATCACCTGCATGAAAGTGTACCCAGAAACACTGGTAATTCCCTGGGAATTACAGGAAATTCTGTAAAGTCATAAGGAAGTTACCAAGGTACCGATACTTGCTGAACAGGCACAGAATCAGTCCAGTAGCTGTTTAATTATTTTTCCTAATGTAAACTTTGTGCAAGGGTGGTGTTGGGGAGTTTAAGCTGCCAAAAGAAATGATACAAGATTTTTTTTTTTATTATACTATGAGGTCTTTATTTGAGGGTTTCAAAACGTTTTGCAGAGCGTCACGTTAAATGAGCTGGCCAAGGCTGTGGTCAGCTTGGATAGGGCTTGGAACAAGCTGGACTAGTGGAAGGTATCTCTGACCCTGGAAGGGGGGTGGAACAAGATGATCTTTAAGGCCCCTCCCAACCCAAACCATTCTGTGATTCTGGGCTGCGTGTCTAAAATGGACGAGGGTCTTGCGGCTCTTGCTCCCCATCAGCTCTGGGAGCCTCTGCTCGTGTGAGATCTCTTGTGGTTTTTTCCTCTGAATCACTAAATGAACGTTTTCATCTGGAAATCACAGCATTTCTTTAAAAATCACTTTCCATATACAGAATTAGGAATATCTCATTTAAAATGTGTCAAGTATATCAAAGTGAAAAAACAACCCTCAGAAAACTCAGGGTAAGGTCTGCTGGGAGGGAAGTGCTGCCGGCGACATCCTGTGTTGTGGCTGGTGGCCTGGTGGCCATCCCTGCCTCTCTGGAAGCCGTGGGATGCGTCAGGCTCTGGCTGCTGTGCCAGGCTGCTCTTCCCTCCCTGCACCAGCACAGGGCTGCAGCCTGGGTCTTGGAAGTATTTCCTCACGTTGTACTGTGTGCTTTGTAGGGGAATCATTTGTCAGGAATTTAATGGTGGTCCTCGTTAAGGATACATCAGTGTTTGCAGTATAATCCCCTTTTATCTGAAAGGTTTAACCAGACAGAGAATTGTCTCCTATGACCTGCATCTTTCCCCAAACTAGCTAATTTAAAAAAAAAAAAATGCCTTCCAAGTGGCTCTGCTGTCCCTTCCTGAACTCTCTAGCACACAAGCAGTCCTGTGGGTCAGGTGGGGGAATCCAGGTGTTTGTTTCTGAGGTGGGGCTGCGTTGGTGAGGCACAGGGCTGGCAGGGGAGGTGCTGCTGGAGCTGTGTGAGCGGGGCTCCGTTCAACACCCCGGGCTGCCGCACCTGCGGCCTTCCGAATGAGCTGGGTGTCCTCTGAAGTGCCCATGTCCTAACTGGGACTGGCTGAGCCTGCCTGGCGTGGCTTATGGTTTCTCTGTTTCAAACCTGCCTGTTTTCAAAGGCTTACCGAAGGCGTTCGCGTGGAAAAACTTGTCGTGGGGGTTTTGTTTAAAGATGACAGAACAAAGCAGTGAAATAAAAGAAAATGATGTGGAGTAGGATTACCAGCTGCCCTCCAGCTCTGTTTTCCTGGACCCTGGCTTGCAGCATCACGTTCCCATGTGGGTTGTGGCAGCTTCTGCCTCCCCCAGCTGCGCTCCGGGGAGGATGAGGATGCGCTTGGGCAGGCCACCACTCACCTGCTGGGATTCCATTCCCACTCCCACTGCATTTCCACACCCGTGGTGGGTCTCTTACCCCTTCCCCTCTGACGCTGTCCCTTCACCGCGTTGGATACACACGGATGGCTTCGGGGCCGTGGTCGCTCCCCTCCAGCCCCGTGCCTTTGCATCCTCAGGAGGCTGGCAGCCCGGGCTAGTTTATTTCTGTGGGTTTATTTTTAGCCCGGTGCTCCTGGCCCCGCTGGTGGCGCTGGCCGTCACTCCGTGATCCGGCGGTGGGGACACTGCGGGTCCGTGGCTGTGGGTGGGATTGTTCCTCTGGGGCATTCACCTCACTCATCCCTGCCCTCCATCCCTTGGGAATGCCACCGGCCTCAGTCACTGCCCACAGTGAGCAGGAGGGGTGGGAAAGTGCTGAGGTTTGGAAGTGCTGAGGGCAAATTACAGGATAAACTGAGAATTTCGTGGAAGGTTATGTTCAACCCACATTGTCCTGCGTGTTTACATTTTGTGAAGGTTTCTTGCCTTTCTACTGACTGTCACGGATTAATTCCTGGATTTATTTGTAGCTGCATTGCTTCCAGCAAGTCTAGGGGAATTGTCCCGGTTCTGAAATCATCTATTTTTATTTTTTTTTTTTATATCGTGCACTTTATTGCCTTGAAAACTGTACTATGAGTCATACCCAAATTGGATTTGGCATCACTTTTTTTTTTACCAGCCTAGCACAAAAAGGCAAAGCTTCTGCTCAAGATGCAGGACTTCGGTCAAGTTGAAGAGCTTCTTTGTTGTACCTTGGGTTTATCAATGGCTCATAACTCTTCCTCCTGTCTCTCCCACCTTCCCAAGCCTCTGTGATAATTTTGAGAAGAAATAAGGCAAGGTATGCTCTGAGTATAAGGAGATGATTATCACAACAGAATAATTACATTTGGGTACTCGATTTGATTTGTTAGCTGGAGGATTAGTTGGAAAGCAGAGAAGAAAATGAATGCATTGTTGACTGCAGGAAGTTATTTATGAGTTTTTACTTATTTTTAAAGGAATTCCCCCTGTGACTTAAGCAGCAGTGCGATTTATGGCCTCTCACATTGGCTGGCTGAATAAATAAATAGAATAAAGATGGGAAGAATAAAATGAAATGGTACCAGGTTTTGTGGGTATAAAGTTTCTGTTGTGGAATGCAGAAAGCAATGGCTTTCAAAAACCCAGCTGGACAGATATCTCAACAAAAATAATGCCTGTGTTGCACCAGAAGAACAAGATCCCAGCGCGTTTTGCATTAATTACGTTATGGCAGGAGAAATGCTTACGTACTCACACTCTGTATGGAGTTTGCAATGCGGTTCTGTAATTTCTCCATAACTGGCTTCAGGTATGATTCCTTCCATGGCTGCTTCCCCCATTCCTGCTTCCACAAATCGAGCAAATAGCCTGATCCAGGAGGGAGGAATGGTGTCTGTGCTGGACACCTAACGCTGAGAGCTGCTGGTGCTGTTCATAGTGCTGGAGCTGGAGGAGGACGGGGGTCTGCTGCCTTAGGAAACGCTCGAGGAGTGAAGGGGCTGCTCAGAAGTGGGGATAGGTTTGGACAGGACCGACTCCTGCAGAGGGGACTTTGCAGTTGTCGTTGGAAAGCCCATGTTGGGAGCTGCTCTGTCTGAGAGGTGTGTCTCCTGCTGCTGTCACAGAGGGCGTGAGGCTGATCTGGCCCATCCGTGGGCCGGTCTCCCGAGATGTGTCCGTGTGCCCGGGTTGCTCACGTGACAAAGCAGAGCCTTCCTGAGGAGGCTTTTAGCACCAAGCATGCATGGCCACTTGACTGTTAAATCTTGTCACTCCATACTTGGTGTTTTTAAGCCGTGTCCTGGGTCAGCAGGGTGCAATAAAGTGGAAATAAAGGCAAACCTCCTGCTCTGGCTCAGAAAAACGCTGGTGACGAGTGCGCTGATTCTGTCAGAGGAAATCAGGGATGTTCCTGCGCCTTGGAGCGGTGATGGGGGCCAGGCTCCGCTCTGCCACGCTGCTGTAGTGATGCTGATTTACACCAGCTGGTGACGTGCTCCAAAATTAAAGAGTAGCTCGGATGTGGATCAGACTAGCTGTGCTTTTGGGAAGCCCACCGGGAAGATTTCCTGTCTTTTCCAGGTGGCTTGTCCTGCACTGGCAGTGCTTGGGAAAAAAAATGCCAGACAGAAAGCAGCCTGCTGACATCTCCCAAGGCTGCAATTCACGAGTATAAAACCTTCAGGGAATGAAGGTGTTCCCCTCAGGGGAATGGCCTGCCTGCAAATGCTGCATATACAGAGTTTGGTGGCTGGTTCCTCCACTCGTTCCTTGGAAAGGGAAGGCAGTCCTGCCTGAAGTCCAGAACATTTGTTTTCATGGACAGAACCCATAAGGAGACCTTACGGAGGTTTGGAAAGCAGTGTGGGCTGGGTGAAGTTGATTTAAACATTAAGGAAGCTTAACTCTTGTGCTCCCCAGCAATCCAAAGGGATTGGTGGGAGTGGACTCCACAAACCAAGGGGGATGGACACAACCAATGCTGAGTTGGTCTCATTTACATCTCAGGTGTTTGGTTGCTCTTGTGTTTGTGTGTTATGATGTGTAAAAGCAACTGGGTACTCTGAGAAGCAGAGACAGAATACAAATTCCTTGCTATCCCTACCCTGCAGATGAGCGTTGGTCAAGGACCACTTTCCAAGTGCAAGGAATGGAATAACACTACCTCGGCTAGCCAAAAGATTCCTTGGTTTTTGTGAGATCAGGAAAGATGGTTTGGATGGGATAGAGAAGGTGCTGTGCTGTCAGGTGTTGAGTGCCCTCACCTGGGAAGATGATGCTGTGTTGTTCAAGGGGCTCTGTGGAGAAATGAGCTTCCCCACGTGTATCCAGGTGTGGTGGGTGCCAGGCAGGATCTCCTCTGGTGGCCCGGCATTCCCGCGTTCTGCAGGAGATGTGATTTTGGGGGAGCGATGGGAGGAGCTCTGAGGGGCAGCGACTTACGGTGCATAGCTGAGAAACCCGTGAAGAGGGATGTGCTTTGCTACTTTGAAGAGGGTGCTCAGCTTTCCCTGGCTGTGTTAAAGAATGTTTCTGACACCGATCATCGGTGGTGTGTCAGCAGAAGGTATTGACAGACCCCTGAACCGGAGAGCAGCTGTTCACCCAGGGGTTGTGTATTGATATTTGTGTCACGAGTTCCAAAGTGCATCTCTGGGAATCTCCAGAAATCTTGGTCACCCTTTGCAGTGGTTGGTGGAGGGAAGGAAGCATTCTGGCAGAAAAAGACTTTGTTCCCCCTCGTAAGCTGAACCCACCAGTGTGTTTTTTTCCATGGTGGATGGATAGGTATGGGAGGATTTTTAAGCACTGAGTACAAGCTTGAAGAAAGCCAGCTTTGGTGGTGATCATGATTTATGTCACAATGGCCGTGCTGTAATTGGCTGTGTTATGCACCAGAAAGTTGAGAGCATTAGAATAAAGTCTTTCAATAATGTGCAACAAATTCTCATCATTAAGGAGTAACTATTGTGTATGTTGTATTGAGTAATTATAGAGTACAAAGAAGATTTGATACAGGAACTGTAGCTTAATCTGCTCTTCATTGCATTTTCCCTTTGGAGGTAGTGAGAAATGAGAGGTATATTTTATTTTCCAGTTTGAGTGTGCTTGCTCAGGATGGCCTTGCTTTTAATGTTGCTTCACGGGGGAGAATTTACAATGGGGATTTCCATTAATGCTAATGAGAGTTATGCCTGTGCACTTCACTGACCTGGTGACAGAGGGGAAGAAATAATCATTAAATTTTTTGGTTTTTAAAAAAAATAATATGACCCTAAAATGTCCAATATGTCAGCGGGGAGCAGCTGGGAATGGGAGCTGCCATCATTGCTGCACTTCATCAGTCATTCACTTGTAGAAAAGGGAAAGGAAAAACAATCCAGGAATGCATTTTAAGTGGGAAAAATAATGAATAAGGATATTCAAAGTATCTAAGGATAGATATTTTGATTATGAAGCAAAACATACAGGCTGCTCCTGTAAAGTTGTTGGAAATGAGTTGCAGTGAGTTTTCTTTATGTGTATGATTAACATACTCTCCCATTTAAAGCCATTAGGGGTAGTGCTGCACTTGATTTAAAGTAAATGCAGTTAATATTTTTGGTTATAAATTTCAGGCATGCTGGTAAGAAATCATCAAAAAGTACAATTTTTCATGTAGAGGGGCCACAAATCCATACTACTGCCCCTAGAGAAGAAAAGGTTCTTCTCCTGCAGCTGGGTTTTGCTGGTTGGGAAGGGCTGGTTGTGTGCTGGGGAATTAGAGCGAGCACAGAGTTAATGGGAGCTGTTGTGACACATCTTTTGTAGGGGATTCTATCGAAAGGGAGAGAGGAAAGGGCTATACCTAATCAGTATAAATGTCAGGAGCATATTTTAATAAATTCTTGATTTTGCTTGGACTGTTTGCAATTGCATATTTAAAAGGAATCTGCCATCCCCTTTCGAAGGTATGTGACATTTAAAAGATCTGTAAAGAAGATTGGTTTGACAGCTTCAAATTACATTTGAAAGAGTTTTTTCCTTTCAAAACAGAAAATGAATACTTCCTATTCTAAATGTCACTGCAGAGACATAAACATGTTTAATCAAATTATATATTTAATTTATGTAAAACGTAATTTTTTATTCATGCAAGAGACTCACTTGTTACATTTATACCATCTCCGAAGCTTCGGAAAGTTGGTGAACTGATGAATCTCTTGAATAAATCACCGCTCAGCAGTTTTTCAGATCCTCCCAAAATAGCCTTTGGCTTGTTGTTGGATCTCCCACTTCCAGCTGTTTGTGTTCCAGCTGGGGCTGCCGTTCTGCCTTCATTAGCAGAGCTGAGGGGTTGGCTGGGTCTTTCCAGGGTGAAGGGAGCAACTCCCACAGAGGAGCTGGTGTGGTTGGAGTGGTGGTGGTGATGGGCTTGCGTCCTCTTGCACGGTTATCGTGGTGAACCAAAATGATGAAGCTGCCGGGCCAAAACTGTGACACTTCTCCCAGGGGAAAGGAAAAGCTGTGGGATGCGGTGCTCTGCGCTCCAGCTCTCGTGGCGTTTGCGTCAGGGGCAGATCTGTGAAGCGGCCCAGCAGGTCTCCAGGAGATGAGGAGCTCTGGCTGCTGGCAGGGGTGCTGCCCGTGCTGTGCTGCTGTGCAGGAGCTCTCTGGAGCTGCTACCTGCTCATCTCTGCCTCTGCCAGCAGAGCCTCCCGGGCTGGAGCCGGCAGCGCGTCCCGGCCGCCTTCCAAGGCAGGCTGCTGTTCAAGGAGGGACATTGAGCAGTAATCCTGGGCAGGTCCCCGAGCAAAAGCCTGCTGTCACCAGCTGTGTGTCATCGGCTGGTGTCACCCGGCTCAAGATGGATGGGGTGTCCAGTGGCTTTCCTGCTGAGAGAGGAAGCAGTTGAGGAGGAATCAGTCAGGAAACAAAACCAGGGAATTCAGCGATTTTGCTTTGTTCCTATTTTGATGTCTGCATGGATTTGCTGGGCAAATACAGATGCTGAACTCATGCCTGGCCCAGAAAAGGCTGGGACTGTGAGGTTGTACCTGCCTTGGTGTGAGCAGAGCAGGGCTTGGCAAACTTTTGAGGATGCCCTGTTGTGTTGCTGCTGTGTCTCTGGATGCCCAAGCAGTGTTAAGGGTGAGCTGGAGGCTGCTGTGCAGGTTCTAAAAGCCAAGAGGGAGCTCAGAGTGTAGTCGTGTTACTGGAAACCTCCTCTGAAGGGGGTCAGAGCAGGTCCTGCAGGCTCCTCTGCCAAGTCCTGAGCTGGCAGTGGAGCAGTTTGCTCGGACACTGGCCCTGCAGCACCGTCTTGGTTTATACAGCTCCAGTGGTACCATCCTTTTCCATTTTTTGACCTCATCAAGAGCTGCAGATAGTAATTCTGGTTTAGCTCTTCACTGATCGGGGAAAAGTCATGGCAGTGGGAGTTAATTGCAGCTCTGAGGCTGTGTACCTGCCAGGCAGGTGCTGCTTGAGGGCAGACCTAGACTAACAAAAGCTTGGGGTACATCAGAAGGCAGAGCCTGATGGTTTGTTTGGTAGATTCCTGTGTACTCTGAAAGGTGCTTCTGAGCAGAGTGAGGGCAGAACAAGCACACTCAGCGTGGATCCTGGAGGGGAGAGCTCAGAAGCCTGATGATCCTAAGGTAAATCCATGCTTCAGCAGGAAAGCTTGCCAGGCATTGTTCATCTAAGGTACCTCATGTTCTCAACATCTAAAACTTCTCTGTCATCCTCATGTTCTAGCAGGTGTATTTTTGTATATAATTATTCATGTAGGACATAACCAAGCTAGGGGACCTTAAATGAGAGTCTTAAATGAGTCCTGGAGGCTGCTCCGTGTAGATGTTGTGGCTGGCACAGACAGCTCTGCCCATCAGGCCTCCCTTGAAAAGGGAGACTTCTCTTCGGTAAACACAAATATGTGAAAGAGTTTGGATCTTNTTTTTTTAATAGCAAGAGGGGTTGAGTGAATGAAGTGATATTGACAAAGCTATAATTTCACTAATTAGCCAGCTGTCATCTGTATGGAAAATGACAGGGAATATTTCTTTCCTGGTCTGTAGTCTACTTAGAAGGGAAAATGTATCTCTGTGAAGATACACAGCAACTTTCAGTTTGCTAAAAGCATTGAAGGTGTCAGACAGGGGGAGGCATTTGACACCTCATCCCTCAAAGTGTCCAAGGCCAGGATGGATGGGGCAGGGAGCAACTTGATCTAGTTGAAGGTGTCCCTGTGCGCCGCAGGGTGGGGTGGAGTAAAGAGCATTTAAAGATCCCTTCCAACCTGAACTCTTCTATGATTCTGTGTGCATGTTTTGAGATTCCAGACAGAGCTCCTGAGCGCACCCCCAGCATTGGCCTGATATCAGAATGGCACAGGAGATAACAGAGGGGTTTTGTTTTGCACCTGCTGCTGTAAAATTTCCTGATCCTGATTTTCTCCTTCCCTGGGGTTTTGAAAGCACCTTACTTCGGGGTGAGGGACACCAGGCTCCCGTGCGGTGGGGTCAAAGTGTGGTCTGAAGGGTTTGTCCTCTCTCTCTCTATCCTTACATCAGTCTGGAACTGAAACTGAGGCCGGGCAGATGGATTCAGAGTGTATTTTATATTTTGTCTCATTAAAAAGATAAAAATAAAAGCCTTGAAAATAGCAGTATTTATAGTTCAGACATAGTAGATTGGTGTGGAGATTTTGGACAACAGAGAGTAGCAAACACTGGAGATTTTTAGTGTATTCCTCCTGTATGTTGTAGGGGAAGTGCACAGTCTATAGTTTTTTTATTACCCATTTCACCGTGAAATATGTTGCAACATTAAGTTGTATATTTCCATTGAAATATATGGCAGGAATAAAATTCCAGATAAAAGGTAACTATTTGACATTCTGTATAGTTGTTGTCATGCTGTTAAAATAACACATTGACTACTAACTTGATATGAGACAAAGATGAAGAGGAAGCTGTGTCAGCAGGAATTTCTGAGAAACTCTGCAGTGCCGAGAGCGCTGCCTTCGCTCGCCGTCCCCTTCCCTCGGAGCTGCAAAAGCAGAGGTTGCCCTCAAATATTAACATCCCGAGAACTTCAGTAAAATAATCCACCCTGCCTCTTTCAAAAGAAAATACACTTGCAGTACATTTCAGCAAAGCGTAATGTTTAAAATTTGTTTTCACCCTGCATGGGCTCTGCTGTAGAGAGTTTAAATCTAAAATTAGAAGAAAGTGGAGGCAAAGTGCAGTTAGCTGAGCTAATAAGATTTCAGCAGATTGCAGTGCCTCACTGGCCAAAGCCCTAATGCTGTAGAGTGTAGGATTATCCCAACTGAGTCAGCTAAATTAAAATAATTTTAATTTAATTTTTAATTTAATTTTGATTTTGCATTATATATTTTGTCCATCAGAGCTAATTGCTGTCTTTAAAGCTTTTGATGACCCTACCATCAATGGTCTTTGTCCCCTGTCAGGACATGTCCTGCAGTCGCTGTACTCAGTTCAAAGCACCCATGGCAGAGGGTGCCCAGAGAAGCTGTGGCTGCCCCATCCCTGGCAGTGCCCAGAGCAGCTTGGACAAGGTTTGGAGCACTCTGGGATAGTGGAAGGTGTCCCTGCCCATGGCGGGGGGTGGCGCTGGATTATTTCAAATTATCCTGTGATTCTGTGAAGGGGCAGCGAGGACGATACCTGGGGCAAGCCTGGCTAACCTTGCAGTCAGGAAGGCCCTGCCAACCCCTTGTGGCACCTCTGCCACGAGAGCTGTGAGCTTGGAGATCACCAATGCTATTTCCAAGGTAGTTCTCCATTAAAGTACTGCTGAAGAGCGAGTACTCAGGGAGTAGCTGCTAGGCGATGGTGCATTGCCCCAGTAGAAATGCTGCCCTGCTTTCTCTGATCCTTTGGCCATCCCATCCTGGTGGTGGCAGGACACCACCCTGAGCTGAGCCAGCATCATTATTTTGGCAGCTTGGAATGTTTCCTACCCACAGCCTGTGCCTCCCGCTGTGTGTGTCCTCCCACGAGCACGTCCCCAGAGTGTCACCCGCTCCCACTGCCCATTTCTGGGATGCTAGGAGGAGGTGGATCAAGCCCAGCATCGTGGGGTGCCTGCCTGGCCGTCGAGGTGCTGCACAGCATTCTGACACCTGGGGTTTGCTGGTTTCTACGTGCTTTGGAATTGCTGGGCTGCGCTGGGACTGCTGTTTGCGTGTCCAGGTGTGGTCCCAAAGCAAGGGGCAGTGAGCCAGCTCTGCTCCTGGGGAAGTCTCTGGGAGGGTTAAACCCACCCTGCTTGCAGAGCCCTGCCTGCAGAACCTGCCGAGGGCTGTAAGCACGAGCTGGTATTAAAAGCTCCTGGAGATAACACTTGTGGCAGTCCTAGCAGCAAAATGGAATAGCTTGGTAGTAAATTAGATTTTTAGTCAAATAGGAAAAAAAGTTCATTTTCCATTGTAACGACAAACTTGATTTTTTTGCACAATGTGTTACTTCTTCACTTTTCATACACGCGTTTCCTGTGCTATTTATAGATTTACATGCTTGCAACTTGAAACCAGTCAGTTTGAAATGTTATAATCTCAGATTTTCCATAAGCATTCCTGCCTGTACTGAGACCCCCGTGTACCGAGTTTATGAAAACAATCCCCTCTAGGCAGAGATTTTTCTAATTCCCTGAATATAAGGGGAGAAATTTATAATGAAGTGTTGGTAGGACCTTTGGTATAGTGTTATGAATATTTCTGCCTACAGACATGGGATGGATTTGCTCTCAAGCCTTTTGCTGCATAAAAGATAATTTCGCATTCATATTATTGTTTTTGTAACTAAATTGCATGGAAAACGTGCTTTTAAATATGTGAAGAGTTCTGCTGTGACAACATATACTTAAAATGCCTCATTCATTGTGAAGAATTACTGCAGAATAATTGATTCTGCTCAAATGTCTTCTCTTAAGCAGGTTTAATGTTCGGTATAAGAGGCCTTGTGGAGTGTTATTTCAGACGCACACACAATAATATTAAGTTATTTGGCTTTCCCCCCCATATGTTAATACTTAAAGTCTGGCCTGACAGACATTAATGTTATTAAAGGGCTTTGCAGAGGAGGCCATTGCATCATTGCTGGTGCTGCTGTAATTATGACAAGTGTGGGATGTGCAGGTTGGGAACGCCAGGAGCTCTCGTAGAATCACAGAATGGTTTAGGTGGGGAGGGACCTTAAAGATGATTTACTTACAGCCCCCTGCCATGGGCACAGACACCTTCCACTGGTTCAGGTTGCTCAGAGCCTTGTCCAGCCTGACCTTGAATGTTTCCAGGAAGAAGCAGCCACAGCATCTGGTCTTGCAGCCTGGCAGATCACAAAAAATCAGCTCATGTCCTCGGGTGCTGCCAGTGCAGAAGCTCTGTTTTCCAGGCTGCTGGTCAGGTAAATAATGAAAAAATCCAGGCTGTGTCCTGGGTTGTCCTTATCAGCTGTGGATTTATTCCGAAGTCCTTGGTGGCTTCCAGGTATTTTGTTGTGTGGAGTTTCCTCTTTCTCCTGGTATTTTTTTTTTTTTTCTGACAGTATGTTAATAAGTTTTACTGTCCCTCTGAAATGTTTAATGTAACAGGGCAGTGAGCAGAGTGTCTGGTCTTCAGACCCTCTCTGGAGGCTGCTGGCATTCCCATCAGCTGTGATGTGTGGCTGCAGTGTCTGAAATACTCAGAGTGCCCTTAGCAGTTCTGGGCCCATGGATAAGGGGTGATATGTGACAGCAGGGGAAGCCTGAGCATCCTGGCAAACCCCTGGCAATGAATCCATGGGAGAGCCGGGCAGCAGCCTGCACGGTGCTGATCCCACCATGGGTTTGCCTGTGGGTGAGGTAGACGGTGGTGATCTAATTCCTTCTCTTAGTGGGAGCTCTTGGGGCACTGGTGTATCAAACTTGAACTTCCTTGGGAGTCCCAATGGACAGGGA
This sequence comes from Tichodroma muraria, assembly GCA_013390105.1. Lineage (NCBI taxonomy): Eukaryota > Metazoa > Chordata > Aves > Passeriformes > Sittidae > Tichodroma > Tichodroma muraria. The sequence continues at coordinate 167,068 of WAAG01032242.1, read as the reverse complement.
TCCTACATTCTCCTAAATGCAGTCTTGATGCTATTCTCACCTTTCTGGAGTCAGCTTCAGAAGACTTTGGCTGCATCTGGCTGGAACAGGACCATGGCTTGGTCACTTCAGCACCTCTTCAGTCTGCTTTCAGCAGCACTTAGAAATTGTTAATTGAAAACAGCATCTGAGCATCTTACCCCAGGCTCCACTTCTGCACTCCCTGAGTGCTCCAAATTACTGCTCCTATCTCCAGGGGCTTCTGCTTGTACAGGGATGCTGGAGGGGAGGGTGTGCTTAGAGAACCTTTACAGTAATTCAGCTCCATAATCATGTGAAGAGGTCAAACTGGGATCTCTGGATCCACAGCTGTGAGTTGGTGCTGCCAGTGCCGAAAGCGGATTCTTTCTTTTGCTTCCAGGGTTATTTTTTAGTTGTCATTTATTGCTGTCATCAGGGACTTTTCACAAGGGCATGTAGTGATAGGACAAGGGGGAATGGCTTCAAGCTGGATGAGGGTAAATTTAGATTAGATATAAGGAAGAAATTCTTCCCTGTGAAGGTGGGCAGGCCCTGGCACAGGATGCCCAGAGAAACTGTGGCTGCCCCTGGATCCCTGGAAGGATTGTGAGCACCAGGACTGCCCAAGGCCAGGCTGGGCAGGGCTTGGAGCAGCCTGGCATAATAGAAGGTGTCCCTGTCCATGGCAGGGGGCTGTAGGTAAATGATCTTTAAGGTCCGTTCCAACCCAAACCAGTTTTGTGTTTCCATGATTTTTAGGGTGACCTAAAGAAAGGGTTTCTAATTTTGGTTCTAAAGCATATCTCCCTTGGCAAAGAGAACCTCAGAATTACTGCCTTTACCTGTTCAGAAAACACCTCCCTCATCTAAGCTGAATCTGAAGACAGCTTTTAAAAGGTATTTCTCTCATGACAAATGATTTTTTTGGCACTGAGTGTTCTTCTCTTCCGCACTGATGCTGCCTCCTCGGTTTGCTTCTCCAGCATCCCCGTTAGCTGCCAGGCTCCAGGTGCAGCCCAAAACCTGATTTTTGGATGCTAAAATCCTTGCATCGGGTGTTTGAAATATCCATGGCAAAGGGCCCCCTGAAAGGAAGGGTTTGCAGCAGGAGCTGGGAGAGGTCCTTAGCCATGGCACTGCAGGCTGCAGAGCACCACTGTAACGTGGTGTGAAATCCTGTACCCCCACATTACATTTGGGGAAAAACAAACGATGCAGCAAACTGACATTTCCCCCTTGGTGTTTGCCGAGTCCCTTCTGCACACACTGAAGAGTGGCTGGTGTTGTGAAGGCAAACGGGGTAGGAAAACAGTAATAGTGATGGAAATTATGGATTGGAAAAGGTAGAAAAGCGCAGGGTGCCGTTGAGGGGGAGGAGGAGGAGTTGGGAAGATCACGCCAGACCCCTCTCGAAGGAGGCCCATCTACAACACCCAGCCTGTGGGGATTGTCCTTCCCAGGGTCACATCCCAGCCCAAGGTGCTGCCCCCAAGCCTGCCCAGGTGGGTTTCCCCAAAGCACTGACCTCGTGTATTCCCACCCCTCCCACCAGGTCAGGGGAGAGGAGCACGGAGATGGATGTGCCAGCTGGAAATGGCACCGTGCTCCTCCTCTCCTCTGCCCCTCCTCACGCACGGGGGAGCTGCTGGATGCATCACCTCGTTCCATACTGCCTTTGCAGAGAAAGTGCAGTTTTATTGAGCATTAGGATTGAATTCTTAACTGACTAATCAATTCTAGTAGTAAGTTAAAATGCCTGGTATTAATGGACAACTGCAACCATTAATCAGGGTTACAGTAGATTAACAGTTGTCAGCATTTATGCTGATGCTGGACAGATTGCATTCGCAAATTCCATATTTTTCTGAACGTGAAACGCTCCAGCTTTGCTCCCATTGATTATTTTCTCCCTTCCTGAGCTCTCCTCTGGAATCACAAGCCTAAACCACATTGGTATATACCTGTTTTGCACACTTGGTTTCATGTCAAAAGAGATGGAAAAGGTTCATTTGTTCAACTATTTGACTTTTTAATTTGATCGAGGATGTGGCTACACCAAGACAGAGTGGGTTTAATGAAACTATTTAACCATCTCTGTCAGCTCCAGGAATCGTAAGGCATTAGTAAAACATGATTCAAGGAGTTTGGGGAGGATGTAAATAGGAAATACACTTATGATTCACTTACAAAATCCATCTTGTTTTCTGTATTTTATCACAGTAAGCAGTTTTTTTTAAGTCAGTGAAGCAATTTCTTTTTGTTTAAAACAAACCAAAATAGAAACAGGTCTTAAAACCTTCCTTGGTTTTGTGAGCGTTCTTCCTTCGTCCATTTTATTGGGGTATTTTTCAGATTGAAGCTTGGATTTCCTAAAATCTTTTTAGTCCACAGTCTTCAATTAGCTGATTACTATAGATTATATTCATACTCTGGATACCTCATCAAGCTGTCTAATAGCTGGATCATATTGATTGTCCTTCAATTAATCACAGCCCCTATTTTCATTTATCAAACCCAAAATACATGTAATTAACTCTGAAGTGATATAGCTCACCGTAAAGTGATTTTGCTACTGCTGTGGAGATAACTCAGTAGATTATACTAATAGGAAATGCAAGTTGAAATTAAATTAATGGTATCGTGTCCATCACAGAAGAATAATTAAAAAACTAAAAGTGAACGACTGTAGTGAGGAATCCTTTGTAACAGCAGATGCAGATGTTTGTTTTTCTTATTTACACCTTGGGGGTCTTGCCTTCCTTGAACTTTTGAACAATTGCCATCAAGTTTCCCAGAGGAGATGCCAGAAATGTCCCTGATTTTGCAACAGGAAGGGACAGGGGACTGAGAAGGTGCAGAGTGAGTAACTGCAGGTTATTTTTTTTCCTATCAGTGAGCCAGTTCATGGGGAAAAAAAAAAACAAAACAGCTACCAGATGACATTGTTTTGCTTTCAAAGCAACTTTATTCATTTGAATGTAATCTCTTCTTCCCCCAGTGCTCATATTGAAATTGGCTCAATGTGCTTAATTCCATGACAGACTGAATTGTAATAAATAATATACACTATCCCCAACCCAGCTTGCTGCAATTGGCATGGTATTTATAACAGCCAGGCTCCCAATTGCTCATCATGGCTGAGACTTAAAGCTGCAATTTTATTCATAAACACAACTGTGTGTAAACTCAGTGAGAGCTGAGTATTCCTGTGTATCATGGCTCCTGCTTCCAACCAGAATGGACATGCTCTGGAAATGCAGGGTTTTTTTGGCACTAGTGGCTGAGAACTCAGTTATTTCAAAATTACTTTTTTCCCTTATGGATGGACATACATTTGTTTCTAGAGCAGAGAGGTTACCAAGCTTATTTTAGGGCTTACCCTGATTTTTTGATATCCCTCAGAATACTGGGGTATTCTGAGCACTGAAGAGTCCATGAAATATCTCAGTTGGGTTTTGGGGGGGTTTCATAGCCAGAATTAAGAGATGTGTACTTTCAAAGTGTATTTTTAAAAGGTTTTGCTCTGAATTTGCAATATGCATCATTCAAATAATGCTTGTGATGATACAAATTAAAAATTATTATTTTCTTTCAGTTGGTTTGGTTATTCCTTGGAGAACAGGAATTTGAGGTTTGTCAGGGGTGCTCTTTCACTACCACTTCAGCTTTCCTGCCTTAGGCACTTTGCTATCAGACATTAATATCTGCAACAGCAACCAATTATCTTGTAATTTTAACAAAGGCATCAGAAAAGAGAAAGTGCTAGTTGGTTCGATGGTGGTAAATACATAGATCACAAGCAAAGAGCCTTTACTTTTATTATGCAAAATAATGACTATGTTACTGTTAATGGAATTTACTTTATACTATGACAATTTATACTTGTACATGTCTGAGGAAGAGCTTTCCCACCAGGCTGTTTTGACAGCTCTCTGTAATAATATAGGAGAGTGATGTGTCTAACGAAGTCTCCGAGAAAAATATCTGGTTTGCGTTTCAGAACGTGTCGTTCAGTGTGTTCTGCAGTGGGAAATAGCATGGGATGCATCCCATGCTGCCACTGCATCCTCGGGGAAGTGTGGGAGCTGCCTCTGCCTCCACTGGGCAGGGCAGGGCAGGTCCTGCTGCAGATTTTGAGGAAAAGCTGTTCTATCTGAATCCTGGCTGCTGCTGGTGGTGTTTTGTTGGGCTGGAATCTCGCGGCATAGGCTGTGGCACGCCGTGGTTCTTGGGGCTGTGCTGTGCAGGGCCAGGGGTTGGACTGCATGATCCTTGTGGATCTCTTTCAGTCTCAGATTCTGTGATGTTGGACTGCACAGTTGTGATGCCTTTATTTTGTAATAAAACCTTTTGAGAGCATGACCATCTCAGGTGCCATCTACAAGCTCTGTGCTGACCCTGTGGACAGTGGGGGCTTCAAGCTGCGGTGTTTGGGCAGGAGAGGAAGGACCTGTTTGAGCCCATGCATGGGAAGGTGCTGGTGATAAGAGTCTGCTCTGATTAAATGTGTGTATGAAAGGATGACTGTTAGAAAAATCCGTAAATAATGCGTATGTATCAAAACAACCCCATCAGAATGGTAAATGAAGTGTAGTCCATGGAGTTTCCCATATTCAGGGGCCAGGAATGTGGCTGAATTTCAGTGTTAAGTTGGGCTTTGTTGTTGTTTGTCTCTTGCTTTTCCTCAGCAAGCTTTTCTTCTCTGCTAATCCTCAGAAGCAGCCCAAGAAATGACATTTATGCATATTTCATAATGTGATTTCTGTAGTCACACAGAGCAAACAAATCAATTTCTCAGCAGCACGCTGTTTAAAAGAAACAGCAACAACCTGTGGGATAAGTTGCAGAAGCTGTTAAAATTAATTATAAATGGCAGAAGATATAACATTTGGGGGAAAAAGTGCTAATGTGTGAAGAATAATAAACATTCAGGAGATGAAAAGGAACTCTCTGTCATCTGATTATTTAAACTTCATAGATTTATAAATATCACAACACGTTAAAACAATGTACCGCTCGCTACCAACAGCACATTACCATTTCATTCTGGAATTGCAACAGCCTCATCTGCTCTCACAAATAATGACTTTCACCTTTCTGGGCTTGGAGTTTTGCTGCAGATTTGTGTCTCTGTGACTGGCAGTGCACTGTAATATTTTTCAAACGAGAGCAGGAGTGGGTTGGTGGTGCTTGTGGGTGGGGTTTTACTGCCCCGTGGGCTTAAGCTGCTCACTTAGGAGGTGCTTTTCTCCTAGGCAAGGTCTTGGGCGATATGGATCTGACTTGTGTTTGTGTAATCCAGTGTGGCTGCTGTCAGTGGTGGATGTTTCACTGGTATCTACCAAAGGGAGAAGAAAATGGGAAAGGATCTCTGTTTGAAGTGTGAATTGCACAGGATAAGCCAAATCTCTAGAAAATGATGCTGACACTGGGGTGCAGTAATTTCCCTTCAGCCTGTTTTCAGTATCAGGAGCTCTACAGTAGGTACAGCCGTGGAAGAGCTTGTGACAAGAGAAAGCAGAGACTGGACAAGAGGGGTGGCTTCAAGCTGAAGGAGTGTAGATTTAGGTGAGATATTAGGAGGAAAATCTTGGCTGTGAGGGTGGGGAGGCCCTGGCACAGGGTGCCCAGACAAGCTGTGGATCCCTTGGACCCTGAAAGTGCCCAAGGCCGGGCTGGACAGGGCTTGGAGCAGCCTGGGACAGTGGAAGGGTGTTCCTGCCCATGGCAGGGGGTGGCATTGGACTTTAAGGAAGGGCTTTTAGGTCCCTTCCAACCCAAAACATTTTAGGAGTCCGTGTTGAAATGCCTTATTTCTGTGTGGAAATTAATATAAATTTACCCAACCAAAGTGGTTTTTCAATGCTACAGGTTTTGGTGAGAGTAGAGTAGGACCTGTGGGTGATGGAAACACTCTGCAGCCTTGGCCTTTGGATCAGATGAGCTTTGAAAGTCATTTCCAAGCCAAACCATTCTGTCAGTCTGTGATCTGTAGCCTGTTGAAGGTGCCTCTGGAACACAGCACTGTGGTTGCTTCAAACCCCACCCGAGCTGTGGAGTGGAAATCACTGCAATTTTTACAGATATTGAGAAATGTGGTAGCATAAAAAGATCTTCCCTGGTAACCAGGACCGATGCCATGAAGTTGGCTGGGATTCTGTTCCTGTACAGCAGCTGTACCCTTTGTACAGTAATGAACACAAGCGCTGTTACGAACTTTACTCAGCTTGCTTGTGTCATGAAGAGGTGAGGTTATTGGTCAGCAAAATATGGTCTAATTAGAATTAAATTGTTGTTTTTATTACGATTTTATGGGTGAGGTCAATGGAGAATTCTTGGAAGACACCATATTCCTGCTTGGGACTTTCCACAGTCCTGGGTTTGGGAATGTTTTGGTGGGAGGCTGCTCCTGGCTGGGCAGAAAAGCTGCTGGGTGGCCAGCAGAAGGGCCGTGTGGGCAACAAAGGATGAAGAGCATCTCTCGGCCACAAAAGGGGCTCTGGGAGGTGGGTGGGATATGGAAACCTGCTGGCCCACTGAGCCTCATCACACCGAGGGCTTTGCTAAACCGTGGCTGGATTTTGCACCAGTGAGTTTGGCAGGGTTTTGCTGTTGTCCCCTGCGGCACGAGGTTGGGGTTCCGCCACACCCGCAAACCTCCCCGTGATTTTAGCAGCGTCTCACTGCAGTCACCTCAAAATCCACTCCTTTAATAATCATTTTTCCCCCTGAAAGGTGCTGACCCGGTAACGCGGCGTCAGAACCCCTCGGTGGCCGTCACCCCGCGGCCTGTCCGATGGGATGTGACGCTTCAGCCCTAACATATGTCACTCGGAGCCGGCTCCGCGGGGGAGCGGAGCCCCTGGCTTTGCGGGGAGCCGGCTCTGTGATTCCCCCGAGCCGGGCTGCTGCCCTGGCCGGGAGGGCTCTCCCAAGCCCCCACCGGCTCCGTGGCCCGCTCGGCGGCTTTGTCCCGGCACAGGCGTTGGGGCGCGGGGCCCTGTCGGCTGAAAGGCTGTTAGATCCAGGTCACTGAGTTCGGGCTGCTGCGTTTTCCGACAAAGTCTAAAAAATGCAGATTTGTAGCGGCCCTGTGTTAATGAATTCCGACTGCTTGGATTTCGCGCTGAATAATGGCCGGAATTACCAGAGATAGTGACTTATGAGATGTGATTGAATATCATCCTTTTTCCCGAGATTAAATTGATAAAATGATGTAATATCACATTATTTTTATTACCGGGCTTTGATACAAAATTCTCTGTAGAGCAGAAGATTTTGTTATAATAAAACAAAGGTACTGGAATGAGAAAAAAAATTCAATAAATTTTTAAAGCGTAGTATCACATTTTAAATGCAATTTTGTGCATATGGTGAGTGAATGCAATACCTCTTTACCCTCAGGCCGCCCACTTTCATACATTAAAAATATTCTATTTAAATGCAGATTTTGATTTGCTATCTGGCATGGCGTTCAAGGAGGAGAGACGGGAGAAAAGGAAGAGTGTGTGCATCTCTTAATTTAATTACATGTTTCTTTTGACTCACAAAGGTGTGAGCAGTTGTTAAGTGTAAGGACATGCCTGTTTAAAAAGAAAAAAAGTGGATGGTTGATTTTTTTTTAAAATCTGTAAAAGAAGAGGTAATCTCAGCCTCAAGAGAGAGTCCAGTGAGTTCTTGTGGATGCAAATATGTAAATGTGCATCATCACGTGTGTGTTACAGGCTGGACCACTGTTTCCGTGCGTCGTGACTGTGCCAGGACAGCGCCGCTGAAAATCAGATCCCAGTTGAAAATAGCTGCCTGCTAAACCACAATGATTATTTTTAGCCAAAATCAGTGCAATAATCTGGTTTTTTTTTTGGTGTGGCCCTGTCCAGTGTGGCAGGAGGGTGCAGGCTGAGAGGCTCTCACGAGCCAGGGGTGTATGCTTCTTTTTTTGTTTGCTTGGTGTCATCCAGATGGCTGTGATGTTCTGGAATTAAAATCAAAATATTTCTTTTTAGAACTACCTTAGAAATGCAGGAGATGGACTGCAAGGGGCAAAAGTCATAGTAGTAAAATGCCTTGAACACCGTGGAAGTGATTTTGCTGCTTGGTGGTGTGAAAACCAGGGAGGTGGCGTTTGGGCCGAGTACTCTTTGTCTTCATTTGTCTGTCGCATGGGTGAAAGCCTATTTTCAGAACTGGAGAATATTTGAATTTCAGTGCCCTGGAGCAAATAGGTTGAGTGGTATCAGAGATTATCAGATTTAATTCATTTATTTTAAATGTAAATTGATTTGAAGCCACTGGGAGCTGTTAGAAGCGTGCAGTCGTTGGCCTCCGCACTTGCCGTATATTATTTCTCCTGCTGTCCACTTCTGTCCATCCCTTCTCCCAGTCTTTTATCTGACTGAATTGTTCCTCCTGTCTCAAAGAGACCTGAGTTTTGGGGCTCTGTGCATCACATGGAGAGTGTGAGGCTTCTTCTCCTGACAAGTGCTGGAACATTCTGGCTTTACGGTGGCTGTGTCCCAAAACGTCATTTCTCAGAGCCAGAATTCTTCCCTGCATCCAGCAGCTTCTCTCCTGTGATTGAAACACAGAAATAATGCAGGTGCTAATGGTGTAAGGGGATGGTTTAATTGGGATAGGCAGTGAAGGTTATTCCTGTGGTCTTGGGAAGGTACTGGAACTGCAATGGGACTGAGTGTAAAAGCCACTGCGCTCCCACATCCAGGCTGTGCGAGCTCCCTGGGCTCAGCTTCCCTGCTCCTGCCAGTTTGGTGCAAAATCCATGTTTTCAGGGGCTCCATGACTCACCACGAGCAGTTTATAGTTTCCTGTAAATATAAATTCAGGGCTGTACCAAAGAGTGCCAAATGTGTGTTTTTAAGTCTATATATAAAATTATTTGATTTCGCAGGGCATCGCATTTGCCAATTTTTCTCTTGGGCACATAGATATTAAAATCATATTATGCCCAATATGTGGTTGTAAAATAGAAGTCGCAGTGGAAAGGAATATTACAATTTTTCCTCTTTAATGTTAGTCTCAAAGAATGTGTCCTTCTGAAGAAAAGGTTATTTGTCTAATATGCTGGAGAACAGTTCACAAAATTAACTAAGAGTTATCCTCATAAAATGAACTGCAAAGAGAAAGCAACCAAGGAAACTCTTGGGAAGCAAATCCCCCTTGGTTTTCCAGCACAAATGCAAGCTCTTTATTTCTCAAGCGTTGTGAGTGGTAGGGTGGCATTGAGGGGGATTTAAAATATGCCCTTCTTTTTGGGGAGAAGTAAATCCCAGCACAGAATCACAGAATTGTTTGGGCTGAAAGAGGCCTTGAAGCTCATCTTGTTCCACTCAACCCCTGCCATGGGCAGGGACACCTTCCACTAGACCAGGTTGCTCCAAACCCCATCCAACCTGGCCTTGATGTCCCTCTCCTCCTTCAGCATTCAAAAGTAAAAGCATTTAGAAATAAGTATTGTCTTAAAATAAATGTTAATAGGTGAGTAATCAATTTAAAACATCCAGGGAAGCGCTGGTGATGTTACCTGTCTCATGAGTGCTTAACTCAAGGCTCTGCAATTTCAGATCATTTTAGCTGGTTTTGGGGGTATTTTTTATGGCAAACGTGGTGGGAGGAGAAAGAAAATCAGTGGAATTGGTTTACATATTGCCTTAACTACTCTCACAATAGTGGAAAGCTCTCATCAAGTATGTATCAGATTATTTTATGCCAACATTAATATTGGAAGCACACATGTAATCTGGAGTCAGCAGGTTCATACACTACTATCTCATTAAATTTTCAGGCAAAAGCTGCAAAAATTAATTGGAGGCGTGTAATAGTTTAGAATGTGAGCTGGCTTATGGTAATATAAATTACATGAGGAGAAGACAGTTTTATATACTGAGAGAGGGAAAACTGGTTTACTTTAATGAGAAGAGATAGAAATGTGGAGCTATTTTTTCATTACAGATGCACTCTAAACTGTTTGGACTTACTTGATGAATAGAGTTAATTCTCTGCTACAGTTCCAATAATTCATGTTGCACAGTTTAATGACTTCTAGATAAAAACAGGATTGAAATGTTAATTTCTATGAAGAAATTGGAGCACTCTCATACATCAAGCTTTTTTCTATTAAACTACTAGTTAATTTCACTAAACAAGTCTCTTAGAGATATTTCATGCTACATAGATTTCTGTATTTCTCACCTGCTTTGTTTTATTCCATTGGCCCTGAGCATTGGCTAGTGCGAAGCGCTGCTGGGATGCAGAAAAATTTCAGTTGTACTTAACCTGTCATTATGATAATTATTTTTTTTCTGCAATGCACCCTGTGATGTTTAGGCCTGTTGGTGTTTTCTCCTGTATTTCCCAGCTGATCCATCTCGTGAGGGGTTGAAGTTCTGTGCTGCCCTTGCAATTCAGGCGTAGCTGGTGGCCTTCATCCGAGGAGGGGCACGGGGAGCTGCTGGGTGGTTGGTAGTGTCTGAACCACCATGCTTGAACCTCCTCTTTAATTCAGTTTGACTGCTGGTCTTCTGTGTGCTGCCTGGAGGTTGGGTACTCCAGGTTGATGCTGCATAGAGAGGACAAAATTGTTTTTTCTCTTGCATATTCTTTGTTTCAGGAGTTTCTCTGCTAACTTGGATTTGTTTCTGTTGTTCCAGTCCAATTTTCATCGTCAGAGATGAGTAGTTCTCTCGTCAGCCTTGCCTTTCCCCTGTTTGGTGCCATCCCACTCACTGTTGCATGTACTGGTCCATTCCCCTTCTGTCACTTCGATATTTGCAGTTTCATCTATGTAATTTGATATTTCTGGTATTTTGCAACATCTGCCCAGGGCAGTGCTGGAGTCACCATCCCTGGAAGTGTTCAAAAAATGTGAAGATGGGGCACATAGGGATAGGGTTTAATGTTGAAGTTGGTAGTGTTGGATTAACTGTTGGACTTCATAATCTTAAAGGGCTTTTCCAACTCACACAATTCTATGATTCCATGTTCTTTACATGGGAACTTCATCATGCAACCTCCCTTAGTAGAAACCATGGGTCCTACTAGAGTTCTTTTAGGCGTGGAAATTCCCCTTTCCATGTGATTGCAGAACTCGTTCTCCTGCTGGAGTTGCCTCTTGCCCGTTCACCTCTAAACCTTTTCCTCAGGTGCCTCACGCAGACATTTTTTGAATGTTTCCAGGGATGGTGACTCCACCATGACTGTAAAAGGGCAGGAGGTGGAGAGCCAAGAGTCACTGACGGGAGAGCTTCAGCTCCTGCAATATGACCTATGGCAGGGAGGCAAAGGCATGGGCTGCCCAGCACAGGTGGCACTGCCTTGGGTTCTTCTACTTGCAAAGAACAGGCTTTCACCTGGTGTGTTCAAAAAAGGCTGAGTTTTGTCGCAAACAAGAGAAACTTCTAACCTTGCGCTCTAGATGCACAATTTCGTGGGGTTTTGTGTATGTGGTGAAGAAGGAAACATCATCCAGGTGCAGGTTTTTGCAAATTTAGCAAGACAGAGGTGAGCTTGGCCAACGAGTCGGTGGCTGCAGGTGGGCTCTGCTTTGGGGCCCAGAGTGCTCACACCGACTCCCACCTGGTGGGACGTGGCCCGTGCCTCCCGCTACCCGAAGGAGTTTTGGGGTGTGGCGACGTCAGCCAAGTCCCTGTCCAGGTGGGAAGATGAGGGCCCAGACGTGGCTGGGTTGGGAGGGAGCCGTGTCGCTCAGCCTGGTTCCCCCATTCCATGCCTTGGGCTGTGCGTCCTGAAAGGCGCTTTTATCCGTGGGCCTCGTTCCGCATTGTGCGGCCCCGGTGTCCGACACCGGATTAAACAAAGTGTCGCGCGTGCGAGGTGCACGGTGCAATTATTTTAACCCGTTTTGCCCTCGAGTGTGGAAAATCTGCTTAAAATAGGACTTGCTAAAGTCATTGTACCATATACAAAGGGGTTATTAAAATGCACTCTCGAAATAGAAAATAGGATTAGAAGAGACACTTTGGCTTTGAGGCCTTCTCCAGCCGAAAGAAGGCCTCATGGCCAAAATGTCTCCTTTAATCTCATTTTAAGTTTTCTGGTAGGAATTCTAACTCTCCTCACCCCCTCCCAACCCCCCTGTGTCTCTCTGCCCACATGCTGGTCTGGCACCACTCAGCTCCCTTCCCACAATTGGGGGCTCATAAGACAAAGGGATATTTTTCTCTCGTCATAATATCAAGGCATTTTATTTCTAGTCCAAACAAATCCCCCCCAAACCCCACAACCTGCTTCTGTCAACTGACTTTTGGTTGTTTGCCCTAAGGTTCCCATCTATCAGGATTCCTTACTCTTTGGTCCTGGTGAAGGCTTGTTGTGCTTCAGAGTCCTTGGGACAAAAAACACCTGGAAATCCTAATTATTTAGTGTGAAATGCTGAATTTTCCATCTCTGAAGGTAATTTGGTAGTGAACACCTGTGATATGGATACTTCTATATATCTATATGCTCTTATATCTGTATATTAGTTGAAATTCAAAAGCTGCGTGCTACACCAACAACTTAATGTTTTAAACATGTCCTATAATTTAAATTTGACCTTTCCTGGATAATATCAAACTGATATCTAGTTGCTTCACTGCCTTCTAACGTTTTGATTCCTAAATGGAGTTTTTAATTTAACATGCAAAAATTTATGCTACAGATTAGGGGAAAAAAAAAACCAAATCTTGCTGTAACTCTTAATTACAGTTAATTACTGTATTTCTTAATTAGATTCTTAATTTCCAACTATTTAACTTTAGTGAAACAAATGGAAAAGCAGCAGTCCACAGAGCCTGAAAGAAGCAGTCTGAAGATCTGAAAGAAGCAGTTGTGTAGTTTTTGTATTTTGAAGGAATCCTGAAGGCACTGAATTTTATTTCTGTATTTGGGAGGGGCAGCGATCTGTGTTTATAATTGTGGCAGGAAAATTCTGGGGGGAAAATTACTCCTTTTGAAAGTGTTTGCATCCATATTGCAGGTTGAAGGAGGGAGAGAGAGGTGCCAGAACCAAATGCAGGGAAATATTCAGGTTACTCATCAGCTGGAGTAATAAGTATTTGAAGAACTTGCTGATGACTGGATTTTTAAATGCAAAAACCTTTTGGATGTTTAGAGTTGGAGCCTCAAAATTCTTCTCAGCTGGGTCACATCAATGTGTACCCACGAGTGGGTACATTCAACCCCTGGAAGTGTCTAAGATGAGGCGGGATGGGGCTTGAAGCAACCTGGTCTAGTGCAAGGTGTCCTTGCCCATGGCAGGGGGTAGAATTAGATGAGCTTCCAGGTCCCTTCCAACCAAACCATTCTGGGATTCTCCGGGTGCTCATGGGAAGGTCCAGCTCCAGCGTTTGGGTTTCCTCAGAAGATGTTTCACCTGCCCAGATGCCCCACGTCAGAGCCTCCCCTCTCCCCGAGTGCCCCAGCTCTCAGGATTTTCATGGTTTCCTTCACAAAACAAAATAAACATTCAACCCCCCCAAACCATGTTGTTCGAAGGCGGCGCAGTACCAGGCCACCAGCGTGTTTCTGCCTCAGGGAGGCTGATTCTCCCTCGGAGGTGGATACAAATGCTCAGCTTTAAACCTTGTAACAAAAGGTTAATTTTTCCTCCTTGACGTCTTGCTGACTAAGTCAAACCCCGAACATGAGGTCGTTGGCTGTTCCCTACGTTTCCAAAGAGGGCTTTATACACCCGTGATATCAGTTTTGTGTCTCTTGGCAACAGATTGGTTCTGGCACCCCGAGGACGGGGCGCGTTGGCATTCTTGAACTGCCAAGAGACACAAAGCGGACACTGGGGGGATTCGATGCCTTGCTGAAAATATATTAAAATATGTTTTGTGCCATAGTAACGTGTTTAGAAGAATGAGCTTTTTTTGTTGTTGGTTTGTTGGGGTGTTTTTTTTTTTCTGGAGCCAGTCCTCCCCCAGCCTCATTTATGGGTATGTTTGCAATGTCTTGGCTCCCTCTGCCCTTTGTGGATGGACGCGCCCTCACTGGAATGCCGCTCGCCCTCGCCCAGCGGTGATGCCTCCGTTGCAGGGCTGTTCTCTTTCCTTCTTTCCTGTGTACAGGAAAAGGAAGGAAAAACCTGATAGAATCGTAAGATGAAAACGTTAATTTGTGGGGTTTTTTTTCCTTCAGGGAAACTCTCCCAAATTTGAAAGAGCTGTGAATCCAGCATTTTGTTGAGGTGCTTATCTCAAAAATAGAAGAAAAAAAAAATTGCCTCAGAAGAGGTGATTTTTTTTTTTATGTTATAGAGCTAATTATGATGTGTCTATTAGATATCTTGGCAAAATCTTTAGTGCCTTATGTGCATAACCAGGACAAGTGCTGAAACTGTGTAGAATAATTTGTAATGCACGTCACAGCCAAAAATTTACTGTCATTCAATCAGTGAATTAAATAAGTGTCATCTTACCACGCTTTGAAATCACCCATTTCATTACTGCAGATTACATGTACAGTGCTGAGGAAGGACAGCAGCTGGGAGGTGCTGCACAGGCTGGGCTGGGAGGATGAGGATGCACCTGGGGGTTCCTGCAGTTTCCTTGCCAGGTAGCCATGGCCACTCAGATGGGGCAGAGAAGCCACGACAACTGGAGAGCAGATTGCTGCTTTTGTTGGATCTGCAGGTGTTGTGCTCTTGGCTTCATGAGAGCCAGGCTGAGGTGGTGCATCAGGGAAAAGTGTGGAAGACCCAACTCAGAAGAGGCTAGTGTGGGGAACAGGAGCTAGAGGGAAGGGACAGGATGTGAAATTTTGAGGTTTTGAATGCGGTATGGATGTACTTGAGGAAGTTGAGGGAAGAGCAGACGGCAGGGCAGAAGGTTTGGGTGGTTGCCATGTGCATGGCTCTGCTTGGAGGGGCTTGGGCAGATGCAGCCCCTTTGCCTCTGACCTGGATGGTGCAGAGTTGTTTGGGGCACGTGTGATGGGCACCTGAGAGCTGCAAAAACACCCCTCTGCTTTATAACCAAGCGTAGATTCTCTTCTCCTTGGTGCTTGTTCCAGTAAAGACCTCTTACCTGCTGTTAGGGAGATGCTCATCAGGGTTTGCAAACACCAGTGAGAGATGTCTAAGGAGTTCTGTAGTGGCCTTCAGCTAAGAGGACAATTCTTCGAGAGCCAGAACAAGTGGTGATCTCAGCATTGCTTCTTTTCACGTTAAATGACACCATTCGCTTTCTGTTATTATCACAAATCTTAAGATTGTTGTTCTTCCCATTTTAAATAGAACATGTAGGAAGATCTAAACAGGCAACTTACTCTAGTGGGAAGTTGATACACGTGCCCATCATGTACCCTGCTATTTATTCCTCTCTATTAAATTATGTTCTCCAGACCATTTTTAAATGTGTACGTAGCCAGTGTTAATTTCAAGGAGACAGATTTTTAAAAATACATATACTTAAACAGTGTTGGAACCCATTAAAAAAAATCTATTTAAAATCAATTGTGTGCGAGAAGAAGTCTACAAACAAAAGGGCAGAGACAGGCATATCAGCTTTAATTTAGTACTGGATTCCCTTTGACAGGAACCATTTAGATAGAGGGCAAAAAATTATCTCCCTGAAAAAGGCAGTGATTGATCACATGTTGGTAAGTGAATCAAGTGTGCAAAAAACAGAGGCGATTAAGGGACAAAGAGGAATTATCATATTACAATGTTGCTGCCTGTCAAACCTCCGTCTTGTTGTGCATTCATGTGTCACGTTGTGACATTCGATCAGCGCTTAACTCCCTGGGACAAAGGGATGGTCGTTAAAAATCTTTAAATGCTGCTCGGAATTGTGCTGGGGGTGTAAATCCGTGTTTTGACTGCTGACAGAGATCTTTATGCCCACAAGAATAGATACACGGGACCTGGCTGACAACTTATTAAGTGGATCTTAGCACCAGGGCGTTTCCGGCTCTTTCTCATCTTTGGTGTTGCTTTGCTGCCCATGATGGGATAGTTTGGGAGGTGCCAGGGAGAACAGGCTGGCACTGCTCCTGGGCAGGTAAAACAGCTGAAAATTGGTGAAACCAAAGGTATTAATCTCCAGAAAATGGAAACTGTGAAGGGAGGAGGTGGGCTGGTAAAACCTGCAGTGAAATGGAAAGGAGAGGATGAGGATTTGCAGGAAAATGTGGGAAAAATGAAAGAAAACCTGTGAGCGGCAAAGCTGCGGGGAGAGTCTGTGCGCTCGGGTGGACTCCGGGGTTAACAGCAGCCGTGGCTGAGGCTGGAGACTGAGGGGACAGGACGTGCAGGTTCTGTGTCAGCGTTTTCCCCAGCCTAGACCCAGTTAACGCCTCGCCCAGCTCAGCTGCTTCGCGGCGGCCGTGCTGGGGAGGAGCGTGTGGGACGTGGGCAGCGGGCGCGCCGGTGAGCGGTGGCAGGTGCGGGGCAGCTCCGTGGCTCAGCGTGTTCCCTGCTGAGGTGCTGCTGTCCTGCTCCCAGGGGACAGAAGCCTCTGGAGACCGTCGTACATTCATAAACCTTCTCTAGGAACACGTGCAGCAGTGTGCCAAATCTTTAGGACAATGGACTGCAGTTTAAAAGCAGTAATAAATCTCTAGTTTTTGCATTTTGTGGCCTTGGCAGTTGCTCTGAGGGTGTTGCTGGTGTGACTCTGTCTGTCCTTTCCCACCCATGTGAGTCTTGCTGTGGACACTCACACTTGGATGTGGAGGGGCTCTATTGTAGAAGCCAGTTTGCTCTACTGAGTTTCAGGGTCATGCTGATATGGGAGTTGGAACTAGATGATCTTAAAGCTCTCTTTCTCACCTAGACAATTCAATGATTCTATGACATCTCCTTTTCTTGGATTTTCTGTCTTCAGTACATGCAGTTAACAAGGGTCTTGCCTTTCTGGCTGTGTACACAAGATTGACCTGCTTGGAGATTTTTAAGGAAAAAGGAATGGAGAACAGCTGGGTGCCTCATCTGAGTACTACACCAAAAAGGCATGGTTAAAAATACCTACATGACAAAGATCAGATAAAAGCGAAACAAAACCCACAAATCAGCAAAGTGGTAGATCTCTGTGAATCAGCCTTTGCGATTTTCAAAGAGCCTCTGTTTAAGCATGTCTTGCTTGTATGAGAACAGAAAACAAGTAAAGCATCAGCTTTTTGTCAGGGAATAGGTTCATACTGGACTGCTCTAAGTATCTGCATCATGACTGTGTGTCTGAATATATTAATCAATAATCTGGAAAAAAGAGGTGGAAAGGGAGTTGGAGGCACTGAGGCAGTGAGGGATTCCATGGCATCTCTGGTGGGAAGCAGCCCTGTCCAGAAGGAGGCAGAGCTGAAATTAAGGAGGATCACACAGTCAGATGAAAGCCACCACTGCCAAACACAAGGTTGGACGCCAGGGAAGGAGCATTCCCAGCTCCTTGCACGCATTGCTGTGCTTTCAATGAACTGGAACCACTGGGGAAAAAGATCCGAGGGTCGCTGCAGACAGCTCGATGAAGACATCTGCTCAGTGTGCAGCCAGTCACAAAAGATCAAGCAAGGCGAGAGACCGTGGGAAGAATGGGTGAGAAAATATGGGAAATACGATAATGCTGCTGTGGGGGTGCTCAGAGTGTCCCAGTGAGTGTGTGCTGGGGAGGTTACCCCTCACTCTGCAGCTCGGGAGGTTCTTAAGAGGTGGTGGCTGAAATAGAATCGCGCAGTCATAGAATGGTTTGGGTTGGAAGGACCTTAAAGACCATTTCCACCTCTCCTTCCACTAGACCAGATTGCTCCAAGCTCTGTCCAGCCTGGCCTTGGACACTTGCAGGGATGAGGCAGACACAGCTTTTCTGGGCAATCTGTGCCAGGGCCTCACCACCCTCACAGGGAAGAATTTCTTCCCAATATCTCATCTAAACCTCCTCTCTTTGAGCTCAGAGCTATTCACCCTTGTCCTATCAATAGTCACAGCTTGTAGCCATGTCTGCGTAGTTGAAGAGATTGGGGCTGTTTAGAAAGATCATGTGAGTAAGAGGATTTGTGTGAGAGGTTTTGTAGACTAATGTTTGACATATTTAACCTTTCTCAAAATACGAGAGCAAAGCAAAATCCAATAAAACCAGGGGCGTGCACTGGGCACTCTGCAATTGATGTTTCCCCCCGGTGCTCGCTGAAACACCGGGAATGTTGGGCAGCCCCATGCTGCCCCTCAGCCTGACCTGTTCCTTCCTCCCTGCTCCTGCCTTTAGAAACGTTGTCCCCTTCTCTATGGACAAGCATATTTTGGCCTGTTGGACACTTTTTGGCAGCGTGTACTGAAACTGCTTTTCATACTGCGTTAGAAATACGGTCGGTCACAGCGTGTTCTCCTCTGCTACCAAGTCCTTGCTGAGAATCTGAAATATTTTGAAGCCACATTCAATTAACGTGACTTCTTTGGGAGCACAGGACTTCCCTCAGCGGTGTTTTCAGCAGCCTCAACATTGCCTTTGCCAGACAGAAACGCCTCTTGTCTTCTTCACTCCAGTCTTGATGGAAACGATAGGGAAACCTCAAAGATCCTATGGGGGCTCCCTGCTTGGGGATGAGGTACGTGGTAAGAGCTGGGATACAGGATGGTTAGGCTGCAGCTTTTTTGAAAGGGAGCTCCACACACATTCCTCTTCCTTATACGTTTTCCTTTGAACTCAAGAATAATTCTTGAGCTGGCAGGGATGATTAATGCATAGATACTGAAAAACATAGTTGGCTTTTTAAAACCGTAGTTACTTGGAAATACGGGCTGGCTGCCATGGAAGAGGGTGCTGTAGGAGTTTATCTGAACACAAAATACTGGAAAGTCAAATTTTACAGTCATTTAATTTGTCCAGTGTTTTCAAATAAGGATACTGAATGAATATATTTAAAACAGTGTTACTCAGGAAAAATATTTATTTGATAGGGTCACTGTGAGTTCACTGCTACAATACCAGAACAGCACAATATTGTTCAAAGTGAAGATGGAGAGAAATGCCTGCTCAGTTAAAGCCCTGGCAATGCTGCCCCAAATGCGGGCATGCAGATGGCAGCAAGCAGCCCTGTCCCTGGGGTGTGTCCCTCAAAGGTGGCTTTCTCTGCAGGGACAGCTTCAGTGGCTCTGTCAGAGTCACAGAATGATTTGGATTGGAAGGAACCTTAAATACTGTCCACTTTCAAGCCCTTGCTGGCAGAGATGCCTTCCACTAGACCAGGTTACTCAGAGCCTCATCCAACTTGGCTTTGAGCATGTCCAAGGATGGGGAGTCAACCATAAAGGATTAATCATCTAATCTGTTTAAAATCTGTGGAAGCAGAGCTCTCTGATGGGCTTTGTTTGGAACACTGGTGATGGAACAAGGGTGAGTGTTGTCCCAGGTGGGTCACATCTTATGGCCACAGCTCTTCACTGTGGTCTGGGCTAGAGAGTGCACATCTGGCCAGAAGAGACAAAGGAGGGTCTGCATCCTGCTGGGCACTAACTGTGTGTTAACGAGCCCTCACCACGGAGCAGGACACTGCTCTGAGCTTTGTGCCTGGCAGGGAAGATGGTGGATGGCTGCTGGGACACGGGCGCTGCTGGCCATTGCCGAGACCGTTACGAGGACTCAGAAATGATTTTAGAAACCCTACTTCTGCTAGGAGTCAGGAGCAGCTCCAGCCAAGCCAGCTCGGTGCCAGGAAACAGCTCGGATGGTGGAGTCTCCTGCCGGCAGCACCGCTCTGCCAAGAGCTAATCCCCTGTGAGAGCACGGGAACAAAACAGTGCCGCTCGCACAGCTACTCCTTGGGCACAGGGAATTAATATTAACCCTGGATCGCTGCAAAATTCCCCCTATATTTTTCATGGCTTACACTCCAGGCACGCCTCCTTGCCAGGGATCATCCACCCCAGCACGGAGCGCAGAAGTGCGGCTTGGCCCGCGCCGCCGGGTTTGCTCGGAGGCAAACAAAACCCTGGCACCTCTGCAGATGCCAGCCTGCCTTGCTTTCTGCTCCTTTGGAAGCGCTGGTTCTCCTTGGGAGCGAGCTGGCGAGCCCGTGGTGGTGTGGGGAACCACTCCATAGCTCCTGGTCTGTGTGGGAGAGCCAGGCTTTGGAGCTCCAGCCCTCATTTGGGTGCCAAACCCAAAGCTTTTGTGCCCAGAGGGTGGACGCGTTGCTTGCTTAGTGAAACGGGTTAATGCTTCGCTGGACTCCAACGCGTCAATGGCTTGGACAGCTCAAAGCAAACAAAATTCCGGTTTGGATTGAGCTGGCCCAAAATGAAAATCCTTGTTTTCTTTTTCCTCCTGGAGTTTTGGGCACGTTGTCCCCACATGAAGCTCTGTAGCTGGCTGGAGTGGCACATTGGTGATGTGAAATGATTCCAGAGGAAGAGTGGATAAACAGTTTTATATGAGGTGTCTAGTGAGGGAAAGTTTGCATGTAGACAACCTTTAAATTAGGGTTTAGGTGGACTCTTCTTCTCTGTCCAGGATTTTTTCCTGTTTCCGACTTGTGTCTGTGGGCCAGGTTTGTAAAAGCTTTTCGAAATTAATCCATTCGAAAAATGCAAATAAGAGGGCAGCTGAAGGCAGGTCTCTGCTGCCTCGGGCAGTGAATTTGGCTCACACTTCCAGTGTTCCCACTCAGTTCCCAGAAGAAGGATTTGAAAAGTAGGAGAAAAAAACCCCACAACAGAGGATTTGCTGCAGGTGATTCAGAGGGGGATGCTGCTGTTCCATCACTTCTGCCACTCTGCTGTCCCAGTGGCATGCTGTATCCTTGCCCATGGACACAGCTCCTCCCTTGGCTCTTCTCATCATCTTTAAAGATGCTTCGACATTTTTACAAGAGCAGAACAGCGTGAAATCATCCTTCCTGCCGTCTGTAGTTGGATTTTGATTCCTCAGAGGTTCCTGTTCTCCAGTGATGGACCATGGGAAGGGTTCTGTGCGCATTTGTGGGGTCCTTGAGGAGGAAAATACAGTAACTTTATGGACCTTTTGCTTTAGTTATTCAAAAGTTGCTTTTTAAATTTTGCCGCCTTTAGGTATAAAATGCAGATGTTGAAAGGAAATCTGTGGGAGTTTGGAGACCAGGCAGGTTTAGCCAGTGCCTTCTTCATTCACAACTGGTAAACCCTCTGAGTAATTTTTAGCAGATCTGAGGCATTGGAAGGGATGATCTTTGAAAACAGGCTGAAGAAAACAACCCCAGTTTGCACTGAATAAAAAACTACAACATGAACATGCAGTGGGCAAAGGGAGCTTTAAAATGTTCCAGTTCTGGACAAGCTTTGGTCAGCATTTGTGTGGTCCAGCAGACATGTGGGAAACCAG
Source organism: Tichodroma muraria (assembly GCA_013390105.1). Lineage (NCBI taxonomy): Eukaryota > Metazoa > Chordata > Aves > Passeriformes > Sittidae > Tichodroma > Tichodroma muraria. Next base: position 145,760 of record WAAG01032242.1, on the reverse strand, counting down.
GTTTTAGGAGCTCCTGTGCTTAAAGAAGTGTTGGAGTTGAGCATAGCTCCTGTTGCACATCTGTTGGTGATCCCTGGGTACCTGTTGCTGCAGTGGGTGTTGCTCCTTGGTGATGTGTGCATGGACAGCCTGCTCCTAGGAGTATTCCTTGTGCATGTAGCCTGTCTCAGAGCCCTCAGCCTGTTTGTTCCTGTGCATTTGTAGCCATGGGGAGAAAATTCCCCCTAGCATTGTTCTGTCAAATGCTCTTTGTTTAAGTCTCTGAAGTTTTCTAACCATTTTGTCCCTTTGTTTTCAAGCCAGTAGTTTTTATTGTGAAAGCCGTGGCGTATTGATAACTATTGGGGTAAATCCCTGAGGCTGCTGAGCAGGATTCTGCCTTGATGACAGAGATGCTTCCAACTTTTAAGCAAAACAGCCTGTAAATTGTGCCATCAACTAACAAGTATGGGATCCCTGCTGTGTAATGTGTGGGATCCTGGAGTATTTTTATTTCCAGGGTGATACCCTCATGGTAGCATGTGGAGCTACAGCTGGGCCGCCAAGGAGCATCCTGCTTTGGGAAGATGAACAGAGAATATGTTCCTCAGGATTGCCATGCCTAATTAGCCTCAAGTTCTGGTATTAGGAGATGTTAATGAGCTGCAGCATATAAACTAACCGCAGGAAAAAACCTTTTTAATGGCTGTGCCAGCGGTAGGAAGAGGAGTGCTGCTGGGGGAGCTGACTCACAGCTCAGGGCTGGTGGCACTGGGCAGGGGGTGGCCGTGCCCAGCTTGGCCACAGGGACTTTATGGCATGCGTGGGCACGGCCCATGTTGTCCCAGTGGAACCTCAGAAATGAGTCTCTCTCAGCTTTGCAATTGCAGGGAAGTCTGGTCGTTTTCTGTAAAACAGTTTAATTAGCACAAAGGTGGCCTCTGTTAGTCCTTACTTTGGTTGGTTTTGAGGATGCATCCCTGGAGATGACCAGTGTATCCAGGACTGCAGACTAACACTGCCTGCTCCCATTTGGATGTTATACTGCATTTACCCTTAGTTTCCCCCTTATTTTTTCTTCAGTGAAGATAAAGGTTTGGATACAGTGATAGGAGATTTAATTAATTTGCGCTTCTGCATCAAAATTCAAAGAGATCTTAAGAGAAGTTCGTTCTTTCTGCTTCATTGTGACTCCTTTAGCACCTTTCTTGAGAGGCAGGTGAGAAACTTGCACTTCCATTCTCTCTCCTTTCCACAGACATCCATTGTGCACTGTTTTACCATACCAGCTATTCCATTCATTATTTAAAAAAAGTGCCCTATTCATGGGTGAGCTGAGCTGCTGCAATGTAAGATTGTTATTCATCACACTGGAAAACATGCCTTTTTTTTTTTTTT
>WAAG01032242.1:99917-136339 GCA_013390105.1 Tichodroma muraria | reverse complement strand
TTTTTTTTTTTTTTTTTATAGCAGTGTTAGTCATTCCTTCCAGCAAGTACAGGTTAAAACAGTTTCCATCATGAGATTTCTTGCAGGAGAAGCAGTATCAGCTGAAAATTTGTGCTTCCTTCTGAAATTGTTTTTAACGTCTCTGGTAAGAAAGTCCAAAAGATGTTTTTCCCCTTGTTTTCTGTGTCTCCTTTGGTTAGACAGCAAGCCATAGAGATGCAATTTTTCTCTTTCTCCCATGTCCTGTGTCAGCTTGGCAGCTGTTTCCTATCTCAGTTAAGAGGGAAAGCATTTAATCAATGGGAAAAGGGCAGGGGGATTCACCCAGGAATAGGTTTGAAACTGGTTTTAACTTTGGTTGAAATGGAGTAGATTCCAGATGACATGGTCCCTTTAATTAAGAGATATCATGCCCTTGTTTTAAAGCCTGCTGAAATTCAGTGGAAAGATGCCACAGACTGCAAAGGGCTCTGGAGCAGGTCCAGTCTCCTTTTGTGGTTTAGAAATGCTTCTTCAACAATTTAAGAGCTTGGAGGAGCTGAATCAGAAGCCAACAAGTGACCTGCTCATGTATTAGGTCAGGAAACACAGGTCTGAGCTGAGCCCCCACTGATTCAGGTGCTAATGAACAGCCCAGTTTTCTCTTCATGTGCTGTTACAGCAGACCTTCTTTCCTGTTTTCCCTCCAAGAATCCCAGCACGGCTTTGGAAAGGGAAGGGAAATTTAATTTGTGTGTAAATACAGTATTGTGGTGTTTGTTTAATGCCTTTGTTTGCTTTGAAAGCTCGTCCCGTACTAATGAATTTGCAAAACCTGCATTATCCATAAAACTGTCGCTGGTGCAGAATCCTGTAGTAACTCAGATAACGTATTTAAACCACGAGTGAGTTTGCTCTATCCTTGAGTTGATAAATTGTGTAGCTTCATTTTGGTAGGAATCAGCAATTTTGCGTGGCAATTAATTTTAACAGCAATAGGGAGCCAAAGGACTAAATTTTTATCCTTGGTTTTCTGCACATGTAGGGGAATAGCCTCATGTTTACTGTTCAGGTTGCTGCCCTGGGATAGCAGTGTGTGTGTGCAGGGAATGCCACTTTACAGGCATTACGGCCACGCTGCTCCAGCTCACGGTCCAACCCTCCAGATAAACCATTTTGGGGATTTCTCATGTCTTAAAAATATGTCAGAAAGAGGGCAGATGGCCAGAAAATCCCTCCCCAGGATTTGTGTTGCTCTACCCCCTCTCTGCTGCATGAACTTGCTGGTTGCCTTTTTTATTGTGTAAGTCACCACCATCAGGGATGATGCCAAAATCATGAACTCGGCGTCAGAGAGGAAGAGATCAAGTTTTTCTGAAGTGATTCCCATTGTTTGTTTTCCCTTTGCTGGTCTCTGATACCCAGCCTGGAAACATCCCGTTCGTACAGTTGGCTGCGAAACTGTAATTGTGTAGGATCTGGTCTGGGAACCAGGAAAGCCTTAATTCCAATCTCAGCTCCTGCCACCAGAGTTACACAGTGGAGCAAGTCATTTGACTTGATGATTTATGTCTGTGACACTCACTGCATCCTCAGCAGTGTGCAGAAAGCACCGGAGTTCCCCTAAAGCTAAAATCTGTCTTGTGGCAATAAAAAATGCCAAGGGAGGTAATTTGAAAGGGATTTATTTAGGATGCTCTTAAGTATCATCCACATTTTGGGATTTTGCTGTTTATGAAACGGGCTGGAGAGATTTGGGGGCATTATTGGGGAAAACCAGACAGATATCACTGACCTCGTGGGGTAAATAAGGGTTTTATCATAGAACCAAAGGTGTTGGTCTCCCATCCATGACTGTGGAGACTTTGATGTCTCCCTGGGTGCCACTGGTTTGTCTGTGGCTGGGTGTGGATTTCCAACATCACTTGTGTCACAACACTTCCCAGAGTGGAGTGATGGCTCCAGAATGAGGTTTGGGGAAGTTACAAGGTCGTGAGCCTGATGGAAATTTCATTTTGTTCCATATTTATTCTGCTGTTTGGGGTTGCACGGAGCTACTGGTCTGTAAAATGAGGTCACAGCCAGGAGAGAAAGTTTGGGAGCTGCTGCTTTAGAGTTTGGGTTGAAATTAATCATTTGTGTACCTCAGAGAGTTGCACTGGTTTTTAAGCACGGCAGCTGGGTTAAAAAGCAGTGGGAATTCATTGTGAAACACTTTGTGTGGTGGCCAGCACTTGAACCTTGCACTCCCTTGGTGCGCCACCAACCAGAAATTTGAAATTGGCTGCTCAAAGTTGGCTGTGTAGTCACCCAGATATTTCATCACGTTATTTCAGAAATCCCAGTGGCTCCAGATGCTCCAGGGCCATGGAGGAGTTCATTGTAGTCACAGCTGGAAAGGTTGATCTGGTGTGGCTTGTGTTATACTCCCACATATTTAGACAGGAGAAAGGTGGATACAGAAAGGAAGGCCAGACTAATACTGGCTTGGGAAGGAAAAGTTTAACCAGTGTGGAATTGGATGTGAAAAACGCAATACCGAAGGTGTCAGCTTAGTGTCTTCAAAGGAAATTCTCTTATTTTTTCTAAGTTTAAAACACCTATGAAGTAATAATCTTTAAAAAGCTGAGTCCTCCTCAAACACCAACTCAAAATGCTGATACTTTGCAGAAAGGAAAATCTTTATTTTCATGCACAAAACCTGTGGGCTGTCTGGAAAGCAAAAACCTGATAAGACAGCTGAGCCAGGTGCTTGAAAGTGCTTTTCAAGGGGATTTCTCTGTCCAGGTGCTTGCATATGCTTTCCAAGGGGGATTTCTCTGTTGGGCCCCTTTTCTTGACTGCTTCCCCATCACCCATTCCCTCTCTTTGCTTCCATGAGCTGTGTGATGTCCCCACCACTCTCCTGCTCTCCTGGTTCAGTGCTGCAGGATTATTTTCCAGGTGAATGTTTATATATGCAGGCTGTGTCCATGAGAAATGAGTCATCTCTGTAGTTTTTGAGTCATGCAGTGCTGACTCTGGACATATATTTGTTTTTGTGTTTGTTGCTCCCTTCTGAAAAAATCCCAAACAAATATTGAAAAGTGTTCTGCTTAGGCTGGAATTGCTAATTCATCTTCAAATTGCTGTGCTGTGGAGCTGTTTGGTGGAGGGAGGAAGAACAGCCCTCCCTCACCATCCCTGCCCCAGGGATGCCACGTGGGAAGCTGCAGGTTGCTCCTGCTCCTCCAGCTGCAAACTCAGCATTTGAAGGAGAAATTTCGCCTCATTTTTATGGTTTGACTTGTGACTTTATTGTTGCGTGTTCTGAGTTCCAAGGAGGAAAATAAATAGCAGGAAAGGAAAGGAGAGTGGCGTTTCCATATGCTTCCTGCATCCTGGGGACCTGTGCCCCGTGTTAGCTGCTGATAAGGAGGTTTTAAACCCATAGGTTTCAAAACATGGCACATGGTTAAGCACCAGGGAAAACTGATGCATTTTTTTGTCTCTAAAATAGCCATTCCCTGGCAAAGACTGTGCCATTTGGAGCACCTCTGCTCTGGAGACAGGCTAGGAGAGCTGGTGTTGTTCAGCTTGGAGAGAAGAAGGCTCTGAGGAGACCTTGGAGTCCCTTCCAGTATCTAAAAGTGCTCCAGGAGAGCTGGAGAGGGGCTTTTTGGATGAGGGCCCAGAGTGACAGGACAAGGGGGAATGGCTTCAAACTGACAGAGGGCAGGGTAAGATTAGGTATTAGTAAGAAATTCCTCCTTTTGAGGGTGATGAGGCGCTTGAAGCCCAGAGAAGCCGTGGCTGCCTCATCCCTAGAAGTGTCCAAGGCCAGGCTGGACGGGGCTTGGAGCAGTCTGGGATAACGGAAGGTGTCCCTGCCAATGGCAGGGGGTGGGAATGAGATGAGCTTTGAGGTCCCTTCCAGCTCAAACCTGTCTGTGGTTAGGCCGTAGCTCTGTGTGTATGTGCAGTGCTGCTGGTCAAGGTTTGAATAAAACCACTTCATCCATCTCTCGCCTCAGTCAATAAAACATGTTTTGATTAGGAAAGCCTTATGTCCATCCTGTGCTCTGAAGGATGCACCTTCCTGGTCCTCAGGAAGGGCAGTGTTCATAACTCAGTCCCCACTTAGCTTTGAAATGCTGAAACTTCCATATTGCTCCTTCCTGCACTCTCCTCTTCATTCCCCAGATTCAGCCTAGTCTTGCGAGCTCTGCGTGTTTAGGGAACTGAAGAAATTCATCTCCTGGGTTCCTTTGGTGACATCATGACCGTGGGTGCAGATGTTGATGTTCAGGAGTCCCAGAGCTCCTCCCTGCCTGCAGTAGGTCCGCAGGCAGGATTTGTTGGCATTGTACAAACCCCAGCCTGTGTGACCGTTTTCCCTGCTGGCACTTCAGACGGTGCCTACGAGTGCTGTGGGCTGCCCCAGAGCAGTGATTGTGTTTGCCTGCTCCCTAGCAACTTGGTGTGCTGGTTCAATTACAAAGGGCTCGGAAAAACGCGCTCCATCTGGTTTTCCAGCCCCAGATGCGACCACCCCAAAGAGTGATCTAATTCTTCTCTATATAGACTTGAAAACTTCTCACCAGTTGGTGGTGCGGGAAATCAAATAAGAGTCCTTAGGAGCAATAAGATCCACATGCTGGCCTAATTGCACATGGAGCTACGCTGCTGCTCCTGCTCCAGTGTGTGTTTGCAACGCTGCTCTCAAAGGCGTATTGTTAGGCGAGGGGAAAACCCACAAATCTTAATTTGAGAAATAATTTAATGTGGGCCAATAACTAGCTATTCACGATAGGGGCCCCTTCGTGTCTGGTGTGGTGTGTAAGGAGAAGGCAGGCAGGGCTCACAGGCAGCTTTGGTCTGTAGGTCAGGGGATGTGGGAAGGGATGATATCCTGCTTTTCACTACAGTCCTTTTAGTCTACATTAGATCATCTGAGAGTGTTACTCTTGCTTTTAATGTGGTTTGGGTTTTTTTTTTAATTAAGACCAAAAAAATGGTGCTGCGTTCCACCTCTGCAGACTGAATCAGGATAGGACAAGGGGGACTGGTATTAAACTAAAAAGGGGACATGTAGGTTAGATATTTGGAAGGAATCCTTCCCTGTGAGGGTGGGCAGGCCCTAGCACAGAGTGCCCAGAGAAGCTGTGGCTGCCCCATCTCTGGAAGTGTCCAAGACCAGGCTGGCCCGGGCTTGGAGCATCCTGGGATAGTGGAAGGTGTGGAAGGATGGAGCTGCATTTGTTCACAAAAGCATATCCACCCCTTTCATTAGTTTAATCATGTGTCAATATTCAAAATTAACCGCTAATTAGTTCCCTGTCAAGTCTACAAAAAACTGCTAAAGCCCCAAACAAGGAACCACTTCATACTGAAAAATGAATCAATGCTAAACTAAAACAATGGAGCTGCATTATCTCGAAGGACTCTTTCAAACCAAACCCCTCTGTAATTCTGTGATTGTGGGGAAGGAGAGGCAGAACCCAGACTGGGGAGTTACTGAGGAATGGGAGAGTATCACACAACCTTGATGCAGTGCTGAAGCGTAAAATTTCCTCCCTCCTCTGTTCTGCAGAAGATGCTGTCCTGAAATTCCTTGTTTAGGAATTTTTGTTGGTTTAGGGCTTGGGATCAGATCCTTACCGTTTGAAGCTTGTCCTGAGGTGCCAGCAACTCATCCCGCCAGCATTGCACTCTTCCACGCATGAAGAGCAAGTGAGGGGAAGTCTGAAAGCAGCTTCCTACGCATTGAAAACTTGGGGCTGAGTTTTACCGAGGGGGTGCCAGCCTTAAACACTCGCTCTGCCTCCTGGCCGGGCCCGGTTCACGGCGGGGGTGTTTTCCGTCGGGGTTTCCTGCGGGAGCCCCGCGCCGCGCACGGGAAGCGTGGCCAGGCCCGCGGGCAGAGGGACCGGTGCCAGTCCCCGGCCAAGGGCCGGAGAGCCCCGGGCAGCCACCGAGGTGAGCCCGGCAGTCCGCAGGAAAATCAAAAAACTGCAGAAAGGCACGACCCCTTGGGACTCGTGTTTTGTCAACAAATCAAGCGGGCGCTATTTTAAGCCGCTATGTACCTCACGCTTCCTGTTTTTCAGAAGAAACTTCTTGTTTTTTCGCTTTTATGTTGACTGTTGACGGATTTATTTTAACGGCTTGTTCCTGAGCCAGTGTGAAGGACTTTTCCCTCCCACGAGGAGGGAGGGAGGCTCCCTGGGGTCTGCCGGAGGGAAGGACACCCTCATCCCCCTCCCAGGGTCTGCTTGGAGGGTTCCTGGGAGCACCAAGGGGACTTGAAGGTGGGCAGCTGTGGGGCGGCTGTCGAGGGGACGGTGCTGAGCTGAGCCATGTGTGGTTCTCTTTCGAGGAGCAGTGGCCCAACCAGTAAGGACAAAGTAAATAGTGTTCATTTCCTGCTGACCTTTTAATACCAACAGATGTTTTCTCTTACAAGTGCCATAGGCCGCTTCAGTCCCTGACCTCATCAAGTGGGCTGCTGCCGTTTTCATGCTCGGCAGTCTATAAAACTCCTTATTTAACCTGTTCTGCTGAGACCAGCCTGCAGAAGTGGATCTCCTACCTTGGGCAAGTCCTATGTGCATTTACTCTTTCTGACTTTCTTTTCTCTGGATGGACCATCCACTTCCTCCTGATTTTCGTACTCTGGAGGATGGCAGATGTTTCCTGTGATGGGCTCTATCAGGCAGCTGGGGGAAGTGAGTTTCTCTTTATAATATTTTCCCTAGCATTCCTCGCACAGGTTCAATTCGAAACCCCATGGCTGGAGCAGTAAGTCCATCACCCTCATCCCTGTTTGTGGTGGTTGAGCAGGATGAATGGCATCTTAGAATCACCTCCAAGTGATTAAAAAGTAAAAGAATCGCAGTACTGGAGTTGGGTCTTTCATCCACGTGGAGCCATCCCAGGACCTGCTGGTGCCTTCTCCTCCCTGCCCCTGAGAGGAGAAAACCTCAGAATCTCTGCCCCTGATGGGTCTTGGTCAGAAGGATTTCAGCTCCATCTTGGTCTACTCGGCTTGGAGATCACATTGGTGTTGCTTTTTTGCCATGGTGTCTTCCTCCCTCCCACATCACCTCTGGATGATGATGGGTGGGGATCTCTGCAGGAACTGAAGAAATTTGGGAATGTAAATGTGGTGGGAAGAGCAGTTTTCTCATTCCTGACGTGGGCCAAGGAACATGCAAGTCTGGCCATGGCTTGCCTGCCCAGGAACATGAGAGATGCCTTGTTCATCCAGGAGACATTTAAAGGTGATTTCTCTGGTGGATTTCCTGGCCAGAGCCTGTGTTCTTCTGCCAGTCGTGCCTGGAGACCACGGGAGCAAGCTCTGCAGTGAGGTAATGGAGGAGGGAAAGGTGGAGGCTGACCGGTGTGTGTGCCATCGATTCTTTGGAGACCTTTCCCTGGTGGTGAAGAGCCTTTATCCCAAGTTGACGTGGCAGTAGTGTCTCATGGGATGTCATCAGGCAGGATGAGGTGTCTCTGTGTCTGGGCTGAAAAAAGCCCCACACGGTGCTTGTGGGCTGGTTTATTTGCTGCGTTGTGTGTGTGGACAAAACTTGTCCTGGGTTCAGAGAGCAAATCCCAGAATCCTACATTGATTTGGAAGGGAACTTAAGGCTCATCCAGTCCAACCCCCTGTCGTGGGCAGCAACACCTTCCACTATCCCAGGCTGCTCCACACCCCAAAGTCCAACCTGGCCTTGGACACTTCCAGGGATCCACGGGCAGCCACAGCTTCTCTGGCACCCTGTGCGAGGGCCTGCCCACCCTCACAGGGAAGGATTTCCTCCTTATCCTTTTGGGTCTTCTTTATCTTTCACGTGGGGGGACATTGGAGGTATGAATAATTAGCAGTATGATTTTCAGTTACTGTGTTACGCATCTGGAAAGGGATGTATGTTAATCCAAAGTTCACAGATTCACCTTTATAGACTCTTTTTTAACAGCATACTGAACGTGAGTTGATAGGTACTCCCAGGTTGTCACTTGTTGGGTTTTTTGTCTTTCTCTAAAGAGGTATTTTGCTTTGTATTTGTTTTTTCAGTACTCTTTGTTTGTACTTGGTGAAAGATGTTCGTAAGTTTTATTTCATGATGTGATTCTATCCAAGAGCAGCATTTCTGTGTGGGACAAGGGGAAACAAACCCTCTGAGAGTCAGGTTACCCTCCTTTTCCTGTTAAATCAAGGAGAGAAGAATGCAAATTCTTAAAAATTCCTGACTACTACCCAAACATTACCATTTTTAGAGTTTCAAGTTTAGAGAAAATGACTCACAGGTACTTTTAATAAAGGATTGCTCAAAATAGAGCAGAGTGTGATTCACATTAAAGAATGAAGACCCAAGAGAGGCAGCGAGAAGCCTTTAACCTGATGCCCCCCCTTCCTTGTGAGGATATTGGGAAGGGGATGGTTGGGATTCCCCTCATGGCACCTGGCTTTGGGGGAGAAGCGTGCAGAGATCCTGCCCATCTTGTTTGTTGGGTTTTATTGGTCAGTGTAATTAGGCAGTGCCTGATTGTTGAAGGCAGCCCTGAAGATGACACCTTTGAGGCTGAGGTAGAAGCAAATCTGCAATTATGAACACACCTGCCTTTTGTTCCTCAGCACTGAGCACGTGTCCAGCACCACACTGGGCTATTCTGAATTTTAGGGTCACCATGGCAAGAGAGATGTCCCATCCACAGCAGTGTGCTGCCTGGAGGGACTTGGAGTGAGGAGCCAGAGCTGGCTCTACCTGATAGCGAGGAGCACTCACAAAAAGCTTGTAACACAAGCCTTGTGAGAAGAATTGTTTAACAAATAGCCAGATAATCTAGTTTGCCTTTTCCGCAGTGTTTTAGTTTGCCATGCACTGGCAGTCAGCCTTTCCCAGGTTTAATCTTGCAGAGATTTTATCTTGCCAGTCTGCAGAGGTGGCTGGTGGTTGTGGAAAGCATCCCTGATTTACCAAGTGGATTACTGGACAAAATCGATTTTACTTGGTACATTCATATGCTGAAAAGCAACATAATAGCGTCTGCTTTGCTTCCACGCCAGTGAGGGGGAAGTGCCCCAACATGTGCTGGAGACCCTACACGAGTCTGAGAGGCAACTGAGTGTTCTGGACCATATCCATCACCAGTGTAATTCTGACAGCATCGTTTTGGCTGACTGAGCAGGACCTGCAGGAATGCCTTAGGTGTACGTGCTGATGTATATTTTGTGGCTGTCTCTACTTAAGTGCTGTACATTCCCTGTGAGCTATGAGAGCAAAGACCTTCCCTGTGCTCCTCGCAGCTTCTTCAGTTGATATATGGTGTTTTCCCTCCTTTTTGTCAAAGTGTCCTCTGTCCCAGAGATAATGCAATTGCTATTCAGTGCCGTGCAAATACTCTTTTGTATTTGTATCTCTTTTCTATTTAATTATACTGTATAAATGTCCTCGGTAAATTTGATAAGTTGGGTGAAGGATATTGATTTTTGACTCTCTCTTGTGCTGGGCTCCTTGTAGTAGCAGCAGCCGTTCCCGAGGCCTGTTTCCTGAGGAGGTTTTGAAGGTTCAGTGTTTAAGTAGCTATGGATAACAAAGGAATCTCTTTCTCTACACTCACATTTGATCTGCTGATTGCAGGGTTTAAGGCCAGAGAGAAAACATTAGTGTTGGGTGCTTTGTTTTTTAAAGCCTTAGACTCAAATCATCTGCAAAAGCAGGTGGGAGGGGAAACCAAGAATAGAGCCATTGCCTTCATTCCTGTAAATAAAGCTACCAGCTGTGGGATGAAATGAGAGAGGGATGCTCCCAGGGTCGGATGAGGTCCTGGGGAGCAGTGGGAAGACCCTGGGAGTGTTCAAAGGCAGGTTGGATGGGGCTTGGAGCAAGCTGGTCCAGTGGAAGGGGTTTGGAACTAGGCAGTGTGTAAGGTCCCTTCTAACCCAAACTGCTCTGTGGTTCCATGATTCTGTGACTTGCAGCTGGGCAGCCCCCCCTCACCCCTCCAGCACCCCATGGCTGACGACAGGGCAGGAGGGGAAGGGGAGACCAGTGGGTGTGCAGAGAGGCGGAGAGGATGGGAGGGAATTTGCAGGGTTAAAAGGGGAGGACCAATGGTCTATTTTTAACTGCAGTTTTGAATGTGAAGTGTCACCAGTGTTAAAAAAAGCTCCTGGTAAATGGTGGGGAAGATGCAGGCGATAGTGCAAAGCCAGCTGCAGCTTTTTGAACTGTTTGCTGATGTTTGTGAGGAGGCTGCAAACACTTGGTTCATGGTGATGTCTTAATTTTCCTTTCCTCAGCCCCAGGTCTCCCTGCACAAATGACTTTCTTTAAACAGTGATGAGCTCTCAGCCTCGTAAGATTATTTTTGTTCTTTAAGAGGCAAAGAAGAGAGAAATACAGATATTTGTGCACTTTCCTTTCACGCTTGCTTTCGTCGTGTTCTCTTGGAACATAAAATGTTTTCCTTTTTTTTTTTTTTTTATGCTGAAAGTCGGACGCTGGTTTTTTTCTGGCTAATTTCCATGTATTTCTCAGACAGGATTTTTAGCCTTGATCTATAATGCAGGCCTGTGGCTATTCTTGCTAAAAGTTTGATCCCATCAGGGCTTTCATTATGAATCCTTATTTTCAGTAGCAAATTGCTTTCTGCAAGTGTCACCTCTCAGAGGTTCGGATGGGTAGGGAGACACTGTCCCTTCATTGCCACCTCTCTGCCACCCACCCCAGCTTCCCTGGGATTTGGGGAAGTGAGGTTTCGGCGTGTTTGCTGCTGGCTGCACTGAGGCAGGAGGCTGGAGCCATTGCTGTCACGCCAGTGATCCGTGGGATAATGCATCCCCAAGTCGTGGCTGTTTCTGTCTATTGTGTCACCGATCCGCGCATTAAAGGGACCCCGAGTAGGTGTTGCTACAATAAACCCTAACAGCTCTATAGGAGCCGTCACAGTTCATTGCATCAATAATCTGTGTACTAAGGCGTCCTGAGCAGGCCTGGGCACACAATGGGCCGTTACGGCTCCAGATGAGCCTGTATAAATTTAGGTCAGTAACCTGAGTGCTGTTAAATCCCAAAATTGCCCTGCTACAGAGAGCTGGCAAGGCTTGGAATAAAAATGTGTAGATTATGCAGACCTGGTGGTTGCGGAGGATACTCTTGACTAAAGGTTGGTAGTGGGAGAATTAGTTCATCTTATTTATTGCTGTTATCTAAACCTGTCTCGGCTCGCTTGGCTCCCTCCTTCCCTGTCCTTTGACTCGGTGTGAGCGATGCTGGAAGGGCAGCAAGGGAGAGGCAGGGATGGAGGGGTGGGAGGAGCGGGGAGGAGGCCGCGTTCCGCAGTTGAGCCGTGCCGGAGCCGCCCCGCATCCCGACGAGCTCTTTCCCACGGGACTTCATGGAAACACTCACACATTTCCACCCTGCCTGTGCCTGTGCCTGACCCCGTGGAGCTCAGTATTGTCTGGAGTGCGGCAGACCCTTGATTACTCCAGAAGCCACCCTCCGTCCTCGTTGCTGATCCCATTTCATGATCCAAGCCCTCCTCGGTGCTTGATGCCCCAACACCTGGCTGGGCTCTTCTCTCTGCTGTTCTTTGCATCCTGCCCCTTCCTTCCTTTCTCATTTCCCTCAGACAAGGCCCTTTTGTGGGTAGGTGGAGGGAGAGGAATGCCTCCAGCGCCGGCCGGAGAGCCCGGTTCTCATTGTGGGTGTACGCCTGAATGGAGACGTAGCCTTGAACTCTTGAACTCTCTTTTTTTTTTTGTCAAGTAAAGCTGCTGTGGGCTGAAAACAAACAGGACTCACTCCGATGGAAAGAGATTGTATAGTGGGAACAGGTCTCAGACCACGAGAAAGGGGTTTTTCCATGTTTCCGTTCTGAGAGTTTCCATTTGAGATTTTGCCAGCAGTTGGGCAGCAGAAGATGAATTAGCTGAGCTGTTAAAGGTATTACACGTGTTTCCCCCTTCCGAGACTTGTTAGAACATATTTTCTTCAGTGATAGTAATAAGTGTTACAAACAAAACGCAGTTTTCCCCTTTGAATATTCCTTTACACACAGAATCATCTACATTTTAAAAAAAAAGTATGTTAAGCAACACGAATAGCTTCAGGCTATTTTATTTCATGTTGCTAAATAAGTCAATGCAGATGAGTGCTTTTTATGTAAGAGTGGCGTGTAAATATAAGCACTAAGATAAGGGCAAATTATAACTCTGAATATTTCCTGGAGACAGAAGAGTGTCACTGCTGCCTTTCGCTATTCCCAGTCCAGGCAGAGATCCCAGGACAGGGATTCAAAAAGACTGAATTTGTGCCATGTGTGGGAGAGTTCAGTGTGCTGGAGGAAAGCTGAGTCTCCTGGTTTGCTGGGGCAGGAGGGGCTTCATCTTTGCTCTTCAGGTGAGCAAGGCCTTTCCTCTGGGTGAGTGGTGGAATCTCTTCCAGGGCTTAAGGTTCCTCCTCTAGCCCTCAACTGGGATTTGAAGAAGTGGGCTGGTGTGATCTTTTCCCGGCGGGGAGGAGATGTGGCTGTCCATGTAGGATTTAGTTGTCTGATCCTGGTTATGGAAGAATTAAGAAATCAGGAGTGAAGGGTAGGATTCCAGACTTGGAGACACTCCAGTTGTGTGTCCTGTACATACATCTGTAGGGCTGGGATGTAGGTGCCATCATGTCCTTGTCACGTAATGCAGTGGAGCAGCACCTGGTTACAACTCAGGACACTGAGCACAGCGTGGCTTTTCCTGTAAGGATGTCCTCATCCTTATTTTATTATTTCTTTTAATTAGGAGTAGTGATGCAGAGCCAAGGACTTGCAAGAGTCTCAAAGACAAGTGGTCCTGGTTGTAGTCGTGGTACTTTGGCTTGGGCTCCAGGGAATGCGCTGATCCTGGGGTGGTTTGGGTTTGTGTTGCTGCTCTTGCCGTTTTGAACTTTCTGTTGAGGAGGAATTCAGGAGGAACTTGTGAGTATTGCAGGAGCGTCTGCCACATTCTGCAAGGGAGGAGCTCCGGGTGCTGCTGTGGTGCCTCTGCAAACCCCGGGATCACGGAGGGAAGGGGGCTTGGGGAATCAGCAGCACAGTCATGTGGATGGGAGAAACACAGGGATCATCAGGGGCATGGGATGTGTGTGGCAGGAGAGGGGAACAGAGGTTGGGAGGATGTGGCTCTCGGGCCCATGCAGATTTTGGTATGCAGCTCATACTCAGGAAGTTTGACCACCCTGATTACAAACATACGTATATTTGGAGATGTATAACGAGATATCTGCTTCTTTCCTAATTTGATTTGCATTTATATGGGGAGAGGAAAACCACTGGAGCAGGGGAGTGGGTGGTTTTGTGTGGTTCCCTAGCCAGCAGAAGCTGAAAGCGATTTACAGTTTGCATTATCAGTATTATTAGTAACCAGAAGGAGACATCTGAAGGTAAGTGGCCATGTCCTGCCTCTTGGCACTGAGGAAGCTGGATTTGCCTTTGTTCAGCTCCAGAGATGGGTAATGATGCCACGGCATAATTTGCAGTTGTTCTCAGTTAATCATGTTTAAAATTTAAAACATAAAGTGCTATTTGTAAGAGTGAAAAGGATGAAGTTTGCTGTGTTATAGTTGGGGGGGTGAGAAGTGAACTGAACAAAACCAAACCTTGGAAGCAACAATAGCTGCACACCAAAGGGTTTATTTAAGCAGGACTTCTTTCATAGCTATTTCATCTTATTTTCCTCTTGTCCTTGCTCTTGCTTGCTCATCTATATGCAGCATATGGAAAGGTTGAAAAGTGGCAATTACTAAATGAGAGTCGACAGAAACTGTTCTCCAGCAGCTCCAGATGGGGTTAGTGATGCTGTTCCCAAGCTGCCGGCGCTTCACTCTGCAGTATAAAATGCCCTCTAATGGACAAGTAACTACATAACTCATCCAACAAACCGGCAAATAACCCATTTTTCTCAGCATTTCTAATCTGCTGTGCTGATTTTGGTACGGGAGCAATTAATGGCTTGAGTAGAGAAGAGCTTTTGCTTATCGAGATGTGCGAACAGTGAAGGTTCACCTTTCTCCAGCGTTGATCTCCGCGATTAGTGCAAGTCAGTGATTTGTATTTTAAGGAATTCCGGTAAAACCTAGAATGAGATTTTACTTTCCAGTATGGCAGGGACCCCTGGAGAATGTAAAATTATTTATGTATGTTTTCCTCTTGTTTCATTTGAAAACTTAAGGGTAGTTTTCCAGCCATATATGTGCTTCAGCAAGATTGGTGTGCGTGTTATCAGCGTCAGATACTTAGAAAAACAAGATAAGAGAGGCTGAAGGAGGCCCATGATTAATTAGCAAATAGATTAGGCACTCTCAAAGCTAAGTGGATAATTGGGGTTCAGCTCCTGGTTATTGTTTTGCCCACCGCCTCTGAAGGCTGTTGGTGCAGGGTAAGCAGAGCATCGACCTGCTTCACTTCTGGTGCCAGAAAGAGAGATGACAGTTATTTTCTTTAAAGCCATTTTCTTGCTGTCTGTTGGGGTTGTTTGTTTGTATTTCAGCTTTAGGAATGAAAGGAGTGCCAGTTCTGCTATTTCCTAGTTTTACTTGAAAGCTCACAGAGGATCTGTGGAGGACTGTTACTACCTAACAAGGGAGCATTGTCTGGATCTTCTTTTCTCAAAGTCAAGAGCAAATCACTAATGTTGAAAATTGAAATTGGTAAAAGAAACTGATAATAAAAGGGATGTCTCACTCCCCTCTTTTTTTTTGTACCATGGCTATTGTGGCAACTTGAATATTGTCATTTCAATTGGTATTCATAATACCTGTCTGGCTGCTGAGAACCCAGTCTGGAGAGCGATTTGTAGCCTGACACACGATTCTTACAGAAACTTTTCTAACAATCCAGCTCTAAACAAAAAACTTTCTTGTGCTTTATGCATCATTAAGATGGAAAGGAAGAAAAATGCTACAAACCCATACGTCTTTTTTTCCCTTTGAAGGGCACCTATATATATAATTGTGATTCTTCTTTTCCTGAGTCAACAAGTAGCTTTGACGGAATAGAACTGCTAAGGAATAATCACTGTGACTTTCAGGGTCTGTAAGGGGTGCAGGATCAGGCTCTCTATGTTATCTTTGAAGCCTCATTATTTTGGCAGAGTCTGTATCTCGTTGCATAGTGTTTTAAGATGTGGTCTGCATCATTATGTAGAGTGTTTAATTTAGCAGATGTCCAGGCTCATATGCCATTATGGTACATTTTGTTCACTCATATAATAGCAAGTTCCTCAAAATTGTTACCACTTCTTCAGCGCAGGGCTCATACAGGGTGTTATTCACCTTTTCTGTGTGATGAGGAGTGAAGAGTTCTTTGTGTGCCACCAGCAGGTGCTCACGTGGGAGTGCTGGCTCTCCATGAACACGTTTAACCTGCTGCCTCCCTGTTTTCCCTGCACCCAGGGAGTGCACCTTCCCCAGCAGGTTTCGGGGGAAGGCACCAGGCAGGCAGTTGAAGGGTGAGGTTTTGATTGTTAGGTTTCTGGGCTGGAAAAGAAGCTGGACAAATAATTCTTCCTGCCACCCCCAGCAGCATCCAGGCATTCCCATGGAGAAACCTACTGTGGCAGAAAAATCATGATAATAACTTCTAGAAACATTAAACCTAATTAATAATGGCTTTGTAGCAAGAGTCCTGCCCTCACTGTTTTGAGGATGATGATGGTCTGGGGGGGATGCAGACTGCTGGGAGGGTGTTGAGGTTTAATCCCAGCTCAGTCCCATGCAGTCATTCACTCCCTCCCGAGGGCTGGGAGAGAGAGTCGGAAGCATAAGAGTGAGAAAAATCATGGGTTGTGATAAAGGCACTTTAATAGGGAAAGCAAAAGCCCTGCATGCAAGCAAAGCAAAACAGGGAATTCACTCCCCACTTCCCATGGGCAGGCAGGCAGGCAGGAGTTCAGTCATGCCCAGGAAAGCAGGGCTGCATCATGCATAGCAGTGACTTGGGAAGACAAGCAGCAGCACTCCAAACGTCCCCCTCCTCCTTCCTCTTCCCCACTACATACTGACACCACATGGTCTGGGATATCTCTGGGTCAGCTGGGATCAGCTGTCCTGACTGAGTCCCTTCCCAACTCTTTGTGTCCCCCCAGCCCCCCACTGGTAGGGCAGTACAAGAAGCAGAGGCCTTGACTCTATGTGAGCCCTGCTCTGCAAAAACAAAACCATCCTTGGATTATGAACCCTCTGTTGCCAGCACAGAGCCAAACCTCCACCCCACACCAGTTACCATGAAGAAAATTAACTCTACTCCAGCCAAACCTAAGGTGTAATTTATAGCCGGGGTAGTTCTCCCAAAAAAAAGAGAAAAAGGCTTTTTATTTTTCCCCGTAGCATCCTATTTCACATGCAGTGGCTGGGCGTGTTTAGTGGAGTGGGAGAAGTTGAACCCTGGCCACACAGAAAACTCTGTGATTCCTCTTCCCAAGTGAGGGGTTTTATATCTCTCAGGCATTATTAAAAAAAAAAACAAAACAACTATTTTGGGTAATGAAATTCTATGGTTGTTCTCACTATTTGTATAAATGTTTAATCTATTTTTGGTTCCTAGTGGGCTATTTGGTTTAATGGTGTCTTAACACTGTGAGCTTCCCGTGGTGTCTCGTGCTTTAAAAGGTGATATCCCAAAAACCCATCCCCAGAAGGAGCGTGCTGTCTGTCCCTTCCCTTCTGTGCTTCCCTCCTCCCCTGCAGTCTGGGAGAGGGAGGCAGGTGATGGGGGCTGAGCAGGGCATCACACTTAGGGCTGGATGGGAGGAGGGATGACAGAGTGTTCTCCGAGTGTTCCTCCTGCATTGTGCCGTCTCCTTTGTCCGCTTCCCTCCCCTGTCATTATCTCTGCGTGTCTCCTGCTTTCTTTTCTCTGTGTTGCCTTTCTTACGCCGAACTCTGCTTCCAGCCCCTCCTGCCCTCCCCAGGCAGCTGAAACGCTGAGCAGTGGGAATGGCCAGAGCTCAGGATAGCAAACAGCCAGGGATGCTGACGCAGGGCTGGAGCAGTTCACAGCTCCCAGAGCTGTTCTTGCGTTCAAACCTCAATGCAAGCGTGAGCGAGCTTTGGAAAACTGGACCTTTACACAAGGGAGGAAACAGGGAGAGCTGCCCGTGGCATCAGCGGATCCTGACTTCAGCAATCCTGCTTGGGCATCCTGCTATGCTTCCAGCTGAGAGGACTGACATTCTATAGTAATCAGGAGTACAAAACCTTCTCCAGAAACCTCTCTTTTCCTGAGAGCCTAGGAGATACCCGGCAGTACCATCAAAACAGTTGGACTTGTTGAAGTAAGGAATTGTACATGTGAAAACCTAGTGTAGATGTGAGGAAGGAAGGATGGAATTTTTCCTTTGCTGTTTGAAAATGGGACCTTTTGCAGTTCGTGGAGCTGGTAGTTTTCTGTAGTAGAGACTCTCCGTTTTGTTGCTGCCATATTTCATAGAGGGTAGAAAATGTAGTCAGTTGGTTTGTCACAGGACAGGGTGTAGGGAATACCAGCCTGCTTTCCCAGGGCTGTGCACAGACAGGGAATGTGGGAGTTGTTATGTCTGGGGCACTGGAAAGGGAATCTCTTAACCACCTGCCAGGTGCTGAGTGGTTTGGTGGCACTGCCTGTGATGGATGCTCTAAAATAGATGTTTCCCACTGGCACAGGGTACCCAGAGAAGCTGTGGATGCTCCATCCCTGGAAGTGTTCAAGGCCGGGTTGGACAGGGCTTGGAGTAACCTGGGATAGTGGAAGGTGTCCCTGCCTGTGGCAGGGGGTTGGAACTCGTTCATCTTTAAGGTCCCTTCCAACCCAAACCCTTCTGTGGTTCTGTGATTGATGTTTGTGCTCCTGTCCTACTCCATGTGCCATAAAACATGATACAAAAGTGCAAGTTGAGGAAGAGCTTAGAAGACAAGATGTTCTTCATAAAATCACTTTTCTCTTACTTTAACCGTGCATCTTATTTTGGAAGATCACTTCTATTTCTTTCCATTTTCCATCAAAAGTCGGGACAAAAAAAGCCCTAATACAGCTTTCTCTGCACTCATTTTCTGGCTCATGGATTGTGCTCTTTAACAGACAGTATTTAGAAGCTATTTAAATGTGTTACGTCAGGATTGGCGTTTTTTCCTAAAGTGTCGTATTTAAGTAAATTCCTTCCTTAAATAAGTAAATAGCTACTGGGATATCATCCTGTCCAAGGGTTTTCAAGAAAATTTACATTTTGAAAGACACTGTTGGAGGCTAACACGGCCATGCAATTACTGTATGTAAATCACTTCAGTTGTTTCCTAATCTTGCTGAGGATGAAGTACAATTTTTGTGCATGTGCCTCTCCCTCTCAAATTTCCTTAGACAATGAGATTTTCTTGTCTTTTAATTGCTGACCATAATTTTTGTTCTGCCTAGTCTGATTGTGTTTATTTTGTGGTGGGGGACATTTAGCCTTGTGATTGTTCTGCGATTGGGTTGGCCGTAGAAACTGTTGGGGATAGATTGAAGTTGGGTGCACAACTAATTGCATCTTCTGTCCCACAAATGGAAGAACTGAATTCTTAATTACAGCCTCATGCCAAGGCTGGGGAATATCCTCTTGTTTCTGTGCCCCACGCATCTGCTTTTCTCCATTTTATCCATCCCTGCCAAATCCTGCTCAGCAGCTCCTGCCACATTTTTAATAAGTCTTCTTAGCTGGGCTTTTATTGCTGGTTGCCACCACGGACACCTGTCGGACAACGATGGGGCAGCTCATGTCATTAGGAAGGAGCTCATTCATGGGCATTACGTTAAGCTGTGTGGGACTCTGATGAGCAGTGATTTCTCTGATTGTTATTAGTTTCTTTTGTAGGAAGTTTTCCTCCAGGGAGTAATGCAGGAAATTGAGATGGCTGGGGAAAAAAACTTTAATGGACGCATTCGTCCATCAGAAGATACACTCTGTCAGAATTAAGTACACTTTGCAAATTGGTTTTGTTTGGGGAAGTAAAGGGGGAAAGAGTTGCAGCCCCAACATAATGAACCATTTGAGTGTTTTCTGAACAAAATGGTAACTTTTTTCTCTTCTGATGTGATTTTTTTTTTTTATATATAACCTGGTATTTCTCCCTGAAAGTGGAATGGGATGTAACAGAGGTAAAAAATCATAAATGTTGATCATGGAAATGCCATTAGCTACTTGGGCTTTAGCTACACTAACAGTTTAATTTTTGTTGCGTTAAATATTTTGACCGTACCAAGCTTCTGCCTCCGGAATGGAGGCTTTCTGCATCTTCTAGAATGTTGCATTAATTTTTAATATGAGTGGGAATCGTGCTCTTTAGCATCCCTATGTTTAAAAAAAATCAATTAATTATTGCTATAAATCTCAGTGATTATGCTGCAGTTGTGCTGCTGGGAAATTGGCCATTAACTACCAGGAAATCGCCGATCATCCCTTAGTTGGAATTCAGCTGTACCGACACGAGGCTTTTCCTTTTGGAAATTAACTATCAATGTGATGCATAATTGATAACCATTTATAATAATAACAATAATCTCCATGAAATTGTCATCCCGGAGTGCAGTGGCTTTGTTAGAGCCTTTACCCCTCGCATGCTCAGCCTACTGCACTGGTTAACTGGGTTTTCTGGGAAGTTATTGGAGTGTTTTTAGGAGAGCCAGTGCTGGTGCAGAAGCAAAAAATGCAAAGTAGAAATGCCTGACTGGGCTACATGAACCTGCAAGGGTGCTCCAGAAGATGGGATGAACCCATCCAGAAGATGGGTTAAGTGTTGCTATTGCTTCTCTGCACAAGGGGAAGCAAAACTCCAGGTTACAAACATTGGCCAAGATCAACTTCTGGACATCAACCTGGATTTTCTGGTGTGATGTCTTCTCTTGTGTCCTGCATTTCGTGAGCTGGACGTTTTTTTGGTTTGTCACAAAAATTTTGTTTGCAAATGCTGCAGTGTGAAAATTCACCTGCTGGAGAGGGGCTCTTTGGGGGTCAGTTTGAATGAATGGTGCCAAGTTTGTGGTTACTGCTGGCTTTTCAGAATTTTTTTCAATTTTTTTAAACCACTCCAGTGTATGTAGGGAGAGAGGTTGGGACTTTGCAGGGTGATACAGATGGCTACTCAGGAGAGGGTTTCTTGCTGTGCTTGCACTCATTTCTGCCTTCCTCTTCCCGTCCTCTCCATGCCAGGCTTCTGAAAATGTGGTGCTTTGCTTTGCCTCTAGAAATTACAGATTTACACTAATTCTTTTCTTTTGGTGCCTTGCCTTGGGTGATGGATGGCTGGTGGGGGGCAAAGACCTCTTTCTTGAGCAGGATGCCTCCTTGGGAAGGTGTGTAGCTGTTATCAGGGTCATCTATCTTCACCTTAAAATACAAAAGAGGATGTTGAACCAGCAGTTGCATAAAATATTAGCGTGTGTTATGTTGGATTGTTGGAATTCAGTTGTCAGCATGCGGCCTCTTCTTCCATGAATGCTGTTGTGGAACTTGCTTTGAAAAGCTCTTACCTTGGTTTTACATCAAGAAATCAAACCTGGTAGAAGTACCACAACAGCACATTCAGAGGGTATGAGCTACATACCATGCAGCTGAGCTCAGGTCACTGTTCAGGGATTAAACAAAACTTTGGCTCTCTGTAGGAGTAAAATGTGTCAGACCTGAGAGTATCCATTAAGGGTCTTCCTCTGTGCCACCAAAATGCAGAAAACCTTTAGCTGTTGTCTCTTTGGGAGAGCGTTTCTTGTCGATCAGCCACACACGTGGCTTCATGGATCATTTTATCTCACTGGCATTGAAAACGCGTGCGCTAGAAACAGCACCCGGAGTTTAAGATTGGCCCTTCAAGCACGAGGGCAAGGACAGGCTGTGGTGACAGCTGGAATATACATCAAGGTCTTCTTGTAAATTCAAGGTTCATTGATGACTTTTACAGGGCAAGGTTTAAATATGAAAGTGTTTTGTGTATGAAAGTACTGGCAGAGCAAGAACTACTTACCCTGTTTCAGCATCTGTGAACCTACAAAATAACCTCCCAGATTTTATCCGCTAGGAATAGATTTTTCAGTCGGAAATAAAACTGGGAAGCCCATGCAGTGCTTTGGCAGTTCTTGGGCACAAGGCTGGTTTTCTGAATTGCAGGGAGGATGCAGAGACTGATTTGTGGTGTCAGATGTGTGGGGTACAAACTCAGAGCTGTCCTTCCCAAAACCTGCTCTGCTGTTGGGCACAGGCAGATCTCACCTGGTGTGCTGGAAATCCGACACTGGTTTGGGTGGGAAGGGGCCTTAGAGCCCATCTTGTCCCGTCCCCTGCCATGGGCAGGGACACATTCCACTATCCCACACTTTATGTCCCATCCATCCTGGCCTTGAGCACTTCCAGGGATGGGAAGTCAACAAATCTTACGAACCCTCTCCTTCCTCTGCAGGATCCACAGTGGCGGTATGCACGCCGATTCCTGTGAGTTTTCCTAAGCTCCTGGGGGACTGCTGTGCTTTTTGAGTCAGAAAGTTACAAAATCCCATCAAGAATGGCACTTGTGGATAAACACAAAGTCAAGCGGCAGCGACTGGACAGAATTTGTGAAGGTAAGAGCGTGCTTTTGTTTTTCTGACAGATGATTAGGGTAGTATATCTATATTTTCCTTATTTCTTTCAGTACTTAGGCATAAAGAGATCTGAATCCAGGGCTGGATTCTCTGCCCTCTCTTTAAGGCTTCAAAATACATTCACACTGTTCTGGTTACACACTTGAAAGTCGTGTAATCCTGTGAATAAGATTTTTGTTTAATTACCAGGTTGCCTCCTCTTATCATAATTTCTACTAAAGCGATTTGGTCAGTCACAATTTAAAACATATTTACTATCATCCTGTAGGAAGATAATGTAAAATTTATGAGTTTTTGTTCTTATGGTTTTGAGCACATTGGTGTAACAGCTTTTATTTGGTCGGTGTGGGAGTCCAGGCAGGTTTGCTGCAATTCTTCATTCATGTTGTGTTACAGTGGCACAGCACAGGTGATTTCTACCTTCGAGAGTAATTTTCCAGCAGAAAAAATTTTTAGGAAACATTTTCTATTGCAGCTCACATGGTGTAAGTTACTTATGAGAGAAATCGAGTGATGGCAAACAAGCTCTGACGTTCTGGTGTAAACTCCAGTAATTCTCCAGTGCTCGTGTAAGTTCTGCCATCAGCATCAAATGCAGAGCAGAGTGTTATTTTAGGAGGAATATCTGATGTCTCTTCAGGAGTTCCAGTCAGTGTTCAGCTGCTCCTAAGGAGATGGATAGTGACCTGCAGGGTAACAATTTGCAGTATTACTTGAATGCCAGCAAGGTGTAATAAGATTTGGTGGTGGATGAAAGCACAGAGCTCACAGGAGACTTGTGCTGCGCCCGTTTGAGCAAAATGTGTGGGGCTTTGTGGAGTTTCAGTGTGAAATGCTGCTCAGCAAGACAGGAGTGGATTTTGCCTTGACTTTTCTGTGTTATATATCGCTTACTCTACACTGCTGCTGTTTAAAACTCATCATAAGTTACTTCCCTCTTTTAATTTTGCTCTGTTAACTTCGGAAAAGGGGAGACAAAGCAGAGGTGGTGAGTTAGGAGGGAGTATCCAGAGTATGCTGCGGTGTGGAGCTGCCTCTTTCTCCTGCTGAATGTCATAAATGCTCAGGTGTAGCACACTATCTCATCTTCAAAACTCACTTTGAACTTGACTTAAAAGAGTTCTATCAGCTGAGCCTGGATTTTCAAAAGCTGCCTTCCTGGTTTGATGTGTACCATCAGATCTAGTTGCTGAGTGTACAAGAAATTCAAAAGGATCATACGACAAACCTGCTAACAGAGCTTTAGATGTGATTGAAGTTTAGATTATTTTTCTCTGATATATGAGCTTTTTTCTTCTTTCTTGGTCAAAAGATATTCTTTTCTAATCTGTAAATGAGCAGGAGACATAACTTTTTAAAGTATACTTTGTCATTTGCCACTGGGTTTGTAATTTGATGGAAATGATGGGAGATGCTGTTGTGGTGTGTTTGGAAGCAACAGACAAGGACCGAGTGTGAGAAGCATTGTAAAAATTACCTTGAAAAATGCAAAAAGCTTCGGATTTGCCAAAATACTAGATTTGTAGGACAGCTGAATACTCCACTGGCCTCTCTGATGGCTATTTTTTTGCTATAGGCTCCTAATCTTGGATTATAGCATAGAAACGCACTGAAAGGGGCCATTCCAGCTGCTGTGAAAACACACTTTGAAAAGAAAAAAAAGATAATTTTTCTTGCTTTTGTCTTGAAAGGTATATGGAATAATCAGTGAAAGATTATGAGAAATTAGGAAACTAGTTCAGCAGATGGAGGAGAGGAGCCTTTGCAAACAGAATTGTGTTCAGTGGGAAGAATCTATTGCTCCATCAAGCTTAGGGCAATGTGGTCCAAAATAGTTGCTTTTAATGATTTCCTGTTCTGTGGAAGCACTTAAGGAGCTTTTCCCTTTAAATGTGAATGGGATACAAAGCTGCATTTACCTGATGAAAGACTAAATGTCTGGTAGCACAGAGGTGGATTTCTGTGCTTTTCCTGAAGTTGCATATACCATCCCTTTTAGTATTCCCCACACAAACCCTCACAGAGTTTGCTAGGAATGGACTTCATTCCATGCAGCAGGATGGTGGCAGGTCTGGAGGTGAAATATCCTCAGGCTACATGCTGTAATCACTGTCCAAACTGCCAGACAGATTCTTCTTTCCGCGGGCTTACTGAAACCATAACCAGACACATGTTGAGGGAAATGCCTTACAAACTGTCGGGGCATTAAAGGAGTTTATTAAGGAGCTGCAGTGCTTGTATTACTCTGTTAAACGTACATGTGGCGTGGAAAAATAATCCAAGCCATACAAGGAGGTGGTATGGTTTAAAAAGCCAGTTCACAGCCTTTACAGGCAGGTTTATGAGTCTTCCAGAGAGAGGAGCTGTGCAGTCTCAGTGCATGGCTCAGCTTCACCAGCTCCTCTGGTTTTGGTTTTTTAAATACATACTTACGACAGCTTTGTATGATGTCGTTACTTTTTGCTCTGAGCAGGCTGGTTTGAGGATATGAGCTTTTTGACCAGGTCACAGATTTTGATCTGTAGAGGAATATGGGTGGGATAAAGGTCCAGACTTGAGGGGATAAAGGAATTTCAGGGCAGCAGCCTGCAGCAAAGACATTTTGAATAGTCTGTCAGCAATTAAGTGGGTTGGTGATGCCCATTGGAATGAAGTGAAGTTGGATTGTGCTCACAGTGGTCTTGGCTTACCCATTTCTTTCTCTTCTGGTTGTCCCAGAGACTTTGGGTCCCTGTTCTGTAATTGGATCCATATGGGTGGCAGGATGGACCCTTTGAATGGCTGGGGCTTTTGCAAATAATATATGCAGAGTGGTTTACATAATTCCTGTTTGTGGAATTGTGTCTCATTCCACAGTGGGTCAAAGTATGCTTTAGAGGTGGAGCTGCTGGTGCTGTGTGGAGTCAGATTTGTCCAACAGCCCCTCTCTTGGGTCCTGTTCCCATGAGCTTGTGATTTTGCCACATTTAGAATTTGAGCTGAAATTTTCCATTCCACGACGGGTTTTTACCTCAGGGTGAATGAAAAAAAAAAACAAGAGTTCCAGCAAAAATTGTGGAGCCGCGTCCGAGTGGGAGATGGAGAGGGAGGGATGTTGGCTTTGCTGTGTGTGAAACAAAGCCGAGGCACAGTCCTGCAGCCATGGATGTGGAGCTGCCAGACCCGCCTGCTCTGCCTGGGATAAAAAGGGCCTGAATTTTGCAGCCAAGTTGCTGTGTGTAGGAGCGGGCTCGTTCCCAAACCTGGTGCAGTTTCCAGCCTTTCAAAGAAATGGCAGCAAAAGCCCTCAGGGCAGAAGCTCACCTGCCTTTCATTTAGGAAACAACAACAGAGAGATTAGATGTAATTTTTTCTTTGCTACGTGTGGCAGAACAAGGTGTCTGACAGTGCCTCCAAGAAACCCCACAGTCAGAGGGCCATGGCACTCCAGGTGCATGGCAGCCATCCCTCCCGTGGGACTCCAGTGCTTGCACACGGCATTCCCAGGCAAGAAAATAACTTGCAGCATCATTTTCGCTGCTTGCTCAGCTGATCTTTATCCTGTGCTTCTGTCAATATGGTTAAACAAATATTAAACATCACCAGGAGCTAGGCAGGGAGAGAGAACAGCCCATCCACAGTTGCTGGCTGTGTCTCTGGGAGCAGGCAAGGGAAGAAGGTGCTGTGGCACTGTGTCATTTCCCTGTTGAGTGCCAAAACTCAGCAGGGACAAGGCAGCAGTGGTGGCACATCCTGGATGCAGGATGGCAGCATCTTGTCTTGGGTGTAGAACATGGGTTTCCCAACACCACTGAATTCCTCTGTGATGATCCCAGGTGCTGCCTCTGCTCCAGACCATTGCAGATCTGCTAGCCTCTCTTCAACACTAGTGCCATGGAGTGGGAAAGCCTGGCTTTAGAGGTTGCAGTTTGCACTAACATATATGAGTCAGTTGAGCTTTCAACACATGCCCCAAAAGTGGCAGCCCTGAGATGAGGAAGAAGCAAAGTGAAAAAAATAATTGCAAGGCCAAACGAGCCCAGACATTTTCTGACAGTTTTTGCTCCAGGATTTGTCATTATCCAGTGGGAAATCATGTCCTTACGTGTCAGTTTGTGCCACCAAAGTTGTCTGTACTTTGCAGAATAGAACTGTTTGCAGGGCAAAAAGCCATCCGTATTCTTTGTTTTCTTTCAGATCCTTTGATATGTCTGATGGCTGATAAATGCCAGCACAGTCACATAATACTTTTCAGTGCTTAATGCACAAGTCTCTGGCTTTCTGACTTACTGCCTTACATTCTGAGTGGCACCCTGGTGTCCTCTTTGGCTGAGGCTTCTGTGGTCATACTTCCTGTGGGAATCCTTCATGCATTTGCCTTCCAGCCGCTGTAGTATCTGTGTGTGGCCGTGACTCTCCACAAATCCTGTTTCTCAGTGGGAATGTGACCCCGTCGTGGTTGCTGAGGCCTCTTGGGTGGGTCTGAGTCCCTGATGCAATAATTTGTCTTGCAAACCTTGAATAGGCACCTTCCCATGACACACTGTCCTGCTGGGATAGTGGAATTATAGGGTGGGTGAAGGGGCTGCTCAGGGAGCTTGGGAGTCCCCATCCCTGCAGGTGTCCAGGGAAGGGCTGGGCTGGTGGCTGGTGACAAGGTGGGGATTGGTCACAGCTTGTACTCATGGTCTCAGAGGTCTTCTCCAACCTCAATGATTCTTTGAAATGGAGGTGGGAATTTGGGGTAGGAATTGATGTTTTTGGCATCACTGAAGCTATCTCTGCTGTGGCTGCATTAGGCTGGTTAATTCATCTCAAGGGTGGACAGGAATTTTGTATTCCCCTCTTCCCCCTGTGACAGAAGTCAGTGCAGGCCATGTCCAGTGATATTTGAATAATACACTTTGTAATGGTAGGTACTCTGGTACCTACCTGGATCTATGGCAGGGGTGCTTTTTACCTCTTTATTTCAGTTTGTCCTCCACAGAAATGGACTAAATAATGACAGTGTCAGTTATTGCTTATTGTGCACTTTCTTGTTGTTAAAAAAAACCTACACTAACCCTCAACGAAAGTGTTCATGAAGAACTGTGATCTTTCTGGCTTTTCAGGAGTGTTTGAACAATGTGTCCCCGAGGTCTGGGCTCACACAGCACTACCAGCAGACTATGGAATAGGTTCTCATTCAATAGCCACAGTCCACTCGTGCTAAAAAATAGAGGAACCTTGCTCCTGGACCCAAAAGGGAAAATACACATTAAAACTACAGCTCTGGAAAGTGGCTGCCTCTGATTCTTGCTGCTTTGTATAATGTAAAAGTAGCCAAAATGAGTACATTTGATATTTGGGTGGAGAAATTTTCTTCCATTCTTGCAAATTTGCACACCAAGTAGCATCTGACAATACTTATTTTTACTGCTTAGAAATAGAATCCTATTATCTCAGGAAATCCTTATCACCACTAGGCATTTGATGAGAAACAATGAGTTAAAGATGATATCAAGCAGGGAAAAACCGCTTGTCTTGAGTAAAAGTGACTTATTTAGAATAAATGTAGACCTTTTTTATCTAGTGCATTTGAGTTTCTTTGTTCCATGAATATAAAACACAGTACAAGGATTTCCCCCCCACAATAAAGCTTTTTGTACTTTTGTTTTTTTAGGTTTCCACCTCAAAGCACATAAACTATCAGGCTTTTAAAAGGAAGGGTTGATTACCACATTTAGCTAGAGAAAAAGCAGTATTAGCTTGTCAGATCTTCTGCCATTGCACCCTGTGCTGATTTATGCAAACTGAGAATCTGTCTGGCTGCTCCTGATGTTTTGCTTTTCCAAAATAAAGTCTTTGGCTTTTATGGAGGTTTCAGAAAATCACTTCAAATTCATACAAAAACTGGATTACACCTCTTTTTACAAGTGAAGAGTAATGTTTTTAATTATCCCTTCTCTGATAGAAGCATGGCATATTTGGGAATTACTTGTCCTTAATAGGTTCTGTTAAAATTTTAAGAACTTTTTAAAAATTGGACAG
Organism: Tichodroma muraria; assembly: GCA_013390105.1. Lineage (NCBI taxonomy): Eukaryota > Metazoa > Chordata > Aves > Passeriformes > Sittidae > Tichodroma > Tichodroma muraria. The sequence goes on along the minus strand of WAAG01032242.1, from coordinate 108,733 downwards.
TATCTTGTGGATGAAGAAAGTTCAAGCAACCTCGGTGGGTTTACAGATATTATTCAAGCTTATCGACCTTATTCCATGGTTTTCAATCCTTTTGCTGTGCTGAATCAAGAACCCTGTATGCTTGTGTGAGTCCTTTTTTGTGCTTTGGGATGGAGCTCGTATCCAGGGGTATGCTGTTGTCCTTGCATGGATGCACAGGCTGCTCCAGTGGCTTCCAGTCCTGTGTGGATGTTTTTCCTGTCCATTCCCTCCCGGGACGTTCCATAGGGGAATGTGCATGACAAGATGCAGGACTCGAGCCAGACACGAAGCAGCCTGACAAAATGCCCCAGGCATCCAGGCAAGAGTAAGACACATTTAGATAAAGTTACAGACAAAAATTCCATTAATTTGGTGTGCATCATAGTGGATGTGTGGCTCAAACTGTCACAGGAGGGGGAGCTCCCCTTTCCCTGGACTCGAGGGGCACGTGCACCAAAATAGGAAAAAATACTTCTGTTGTGTTCTCCTTGTGTTTAAACCCACATCAGTGGCAACTTAATACATGTCTAATTCTTAATTCTGCCTTGTATTTTTCCATTTTCCCCAGCCTCCAGACAAGGTTCCGTGTAACACGCTTTACAACTCCATGTCATTAATTAAGAAACAATTACAGCTGATGACTTCAATACCATCAACTTAATTTCCATCCTTACCACATTTCCCGTTTAAATTAGCTGGTTTAGGGATTAACATGTTGTCATCGTATCTGGGGTTTTTCTTCTCCTTACTCTAAATCCTCCCCCACATTTAAAGATTACTCAGAAAAGTGATAATATTCCCAGAATATTCACTGGGAAGGGGCTGTTGGAGCAGGGCCTCGGGGCAGCCCTGGTGCCTCTTCCCGAGCTCCTGGGGAATGCTGCAGAAGCTGCCTCCAGCATCCAGGGGGTGGAAGTTGGCTGCTTCCAAATATGTGATGAGAAATGATCAGTCCTTAGGGACAGATGAGAACAGAAGGGGGTTTCCTTCCAAATACCAAAAAACCCCTTATATCTGACTCCTAAATTACACTATTTCAGGGACTGATGGTGTTTGGATCTGGACCAGTCTTTCAAATTTATCCTGATTTCCTGAATATTTGCTGGTAAATATTTTGACAGGAATCGGACATCTGGCTATACTAAAATAAAGCTGCAGGGAAACACATTACACAACTTTTCTTTTATATTTTTTGCTCTCCACAAACAGATGTAATGGATCGAAGTGCCAAAACAGTGAAGGTTTTCATTAGAGAGCTTTCTTCAAAGAGCAAGTTTTGAGTTGGTTTTGCATTTCTTAAAATTGAAGGACATTGATCATTTCTTAGTGACACTTTTATACAGCCCATTAGCTTAACACTATTAATTTGTTTTTTCTTTTTTTTTTTAGGTTATCTTTTTAATTTTTATTTAAAACAAAACACTCTCTGCTGCCACCTAGCACCTCAAAACTTAGTAGTAAACAGGTTAAGTTCTCAGAGTAGCTTTAGTATAGATTGACACCCATTTTTGAGAAAAAACTGTGTTGTTGCTGCTGCTGCTGATACAGATATTTGATTGACTCAGCAAATGAACATGAGCAAGGATGGTGAGGGAACACAGTAAGATATAGCTCACTTTTGATGGTTTGCTATACAACAGTACAAAAGACCCAGACTTTAAAAAAAACAAGACATAAATGCTTTTTTAGCTAAAGTAATATTTCCTCCTGTTTGGTTTTGGTTTTTATCTGTGATGGGTGTGAAAGGGAAGTACATATTTCAAGCTCTTGGCATCATCAGGGGAAGTAAAGCAGAGAGACACCCTGAACCCCCAGCCTGTTTATCTCCCCAGGCCCGAGTTACAGTCTAGTAATTAATTATTTTCTATGCAAAGCCCAGGCATGCATGGCAGAGTTCACATTTACAATATATATTCATTTAACAGTGGATTTCTCTACTGCTTTCTGGGACAGATATAATTCCCATGCTTTTCATTACACATGCTGTTCAAATCTTGATCCTGAATTCTTATTAAAAATGATGAGATTTGACCTCAAAGTCTAATACCCAGTTCTGGAGACAAGGTGCTTGATGTGATTTCTAGAGGATTATTTTTAAGAGCATTCATAGATTAGATCTCTGCGAATGGTTGAGGGATGTGCCCAATGAACCCTGTCTGCTGCTTTTCACCCGTCATTCAGCATCCAGATTGATTTTTATTTTGCAGTCCTTGAGACTGTGTAGCTGTGTGCTGTAGGGATACATCTGATATTTTTATTATCCCTTTGTTGATGCAGGAATGTGACAGTGCTGTTTCTGCCAGCTTTTATTGGCGTTTCCCTATGCTTAAAGACAAAATGGTTTCTGATTGAAGTTTGAAGAGTTTGTAAGGCTCATTCCAATGGCTCAAAGTGTGTTTTACAGCCGCACTCCTCTTTTTTAGCTGCAAGTGTGTTTTAGATGATTGCTGCCTTCCTGTATTTGTTACCTTCAGTTCAGTTTTCTTCCTGGATGGCAAATCATGGAATGATTTGGGTTAGAAGGGACCTTAAAGACCATCTAGTTCCACCTCCTGCGATGGGCATGGACACCTTCCACTATCCCAGGTTGCTCCAAGCCCCATCCAACCTGGCCTTGAACACTTCCAGGGATGGGATATCTACAGTTTCTCAGGGCAACCTCCAAGGCTTTGCTGGAGAGCAGGATAACATGAGGTGATAATTTACCACATGCTCACTGGGGTGCTTCTGGCACATACCTCATTCTGAAATAAATAGAAGATAATTCATAGAATCACAGAATCCCTTCCCGAGCTGGAAGGGACCCACAGGAATCACTGAGTCCAACTCTCGTCCCTGGACAGACACCCCAACAAACCCATCCCTGAGAGCAGTGTCCAAACCCTCCTGGAGCTCTGGCAGCCTCGGGGCTGTGACCATTCCCTGGTCAGTGCCCACAGCCCTCTGGCAAAGAACCTTTTCCTGATACCAACCTAAACCTCCCCTGACGCAGCCCTGGCAGCCATTCCCTTTTATCACAGGGAAAATTGGGGTAAGGCACCCATCTGTGGAAGGGGATGTCCAGATGGAGAGTTGTTGTGTGGCAGTGACTGGGGGCCTGGCTGGCTGGCTGGCCATGAGGGTGGGAAGGAGCCCATCTCCCACATCCAACCCCTTCCATCCGGAGATCAGCACAGAACAGCAGTGGAGAGGCAGCTCCACAGGGATAAAGGGAAAGGCCACTCATTTCTTTTCATGAAGTGCTTCCGTGCACCTTCTCAGCACGACACTGGCTGGCGGGAGTGGAAGAGGCCTCGCATCCTCTCTCCTCACATTGGCTTGGGGGGTTTTGGGGGAATTCTCAGGGAATGATTCAGAAGGGCACTGCAATACAGCGTCACCGGCTTGGAGAGGAAACATCTGCTGGCTTTGGCATGGGAGGTTCTTTGCTGTGCCTCTTCTGGGGTCCCTTCGACCTTTTATTTGCCGTGGGCTTGGGCCCAGTCCTATGTCACCGATGGGAATGGCGACTGAACGCCGTCACCGGTCCCAGTTTGTGCGTCGCGTTTCAGGGCAGCGTGTGCCCGTGCATCCCTGGAGCCTGTCCCACCAACGGTTATGGCACATTCTACCCCAGCACTGAGGGATTCACTTACAAACGGACATAAGCTTTTGGTTTTTTTGCTTTAAAGTCACCAAAATGCAGAGTTCCATGAGGCGGTGATTGTTTAATAACCGGCTGATCTTCAGAGTGTTTTGTTGTAAGGCTCCAAGTTGGTGTTTGTGAGCGTTTTGTTGGAGTTACAAAGCATCGATGCTTTTGGTTTGGAAATTGGTAAAAGCATGTGGCAGGGCTTCAAGCACTGAGTGCTTTCAGATGCTGTGCTGCTCCTTTGATTATTGAAAATGAGTCCAGCACAATCCTACTAATTTTCTCTTTGTGCGCCCTTAATTTCAGGAGACTGTTAAAAAGTCCATCTAGGCAGAGTGCTTATTGCCACTGTGAGGGAGATTTTGCAGAGCCAATTTTTAGCAAATGCATTCGTTTCAAAGGAACATTTGGAACATTTTCTTGCTGCTTTTCCTCTCCACTTTTCTTTTTACTTCTGTTTCTTTTCGATTGGTGCGGATGCATGTGTGTGTGTGTGCATTACTCATACTGCACCCCGTTCCTTTTCTTCTCCATAACATCCATGGTACACCACAGTGTGGAGTGGCTCATTTCTGCTTCCCTGGCATCCTGCAAGCTGAACATGGGAGGAGGATGTTCGGGAGAGGCTTCCTGAGCTTTGGGGGTCATTAGGCACAATCACACACAGTCCTTGAAAGCCCAGGCAGGGAGGGCAGGAGCATTTATCCTCCCAGTAGCTTTGTACCTTGTCACCTGAAAACAAATGACAAACACTGATTAATCTTAACACCATCCGAGTGTGAGAGGTGTGTATTATTATATCCCTCTTGATGGAAGGGGAATCAGCAAGTAAGAAATTAAGCAATTTACTCTCTGACAGTGGCAGAGCGAGGTATAAAGGCTGGGCATCCTGATACCTGCTCTCTCCATTAGCAAGAGAGGTATTTGTTCTCCAGAGGATTTTTCACTACCAGGGGTAGGATTCCTTTGCCTTTGAAAGAGAAATAGCCTTTCCCAGACTGCTGCATCTTGCAATTTTTGCCAGATATTACATTTGGCACATTTTTTCTGTTCCACTCTCTCACAGAAGAAAATAATTGGGGAGAAAACATCGTAATCTACATTAAAAATATTTTTCCTCAATATAAATAGGATTTAAATTTATAGTTGATATATATTTCACAATAATAAGAAGCAAAACTAATCTCAACCTGTATTATTTTGCTGCACAGAATAAGTTTTTCCAGCAATGTGCTTTCAGAATAGGTAATGAAATGTTTTATATCAATGTGAATGAAATGTTGCAGCCAACCTCTCCTGAGTCAGTGCTGCGGGCTCCAAAAAATGTTGTTTACACAGTTGTGTTGCAGATTTAGCATGCTGATTTCCTACCCTGGGTTTTAGGTGTAAAACACTTTCCTCATGGGAGGAGAAGAGCACTTGGTAGCATTGCTTGTTTCGCATCCACTGCAAGAGGGTTCCAGGCTCAGATTTCTTGCCATCGGTTTTCAATGCAGTGTCTCAACCATGGGCCCACCTTTCTTCTATTCTGTCATCACCTTTTTTTCAGAGCAAACTTCTATGGTAATTGTATCGTAACCAAATACTGTGGCCAAATTTACCATGTATGAGATCAATGCTAAACTGAAAATCAGGGTATTAAGTCAAAACTATGCATTTTTCACGTGATCTGAAATACCAGAGCATTTAATCTTTTGATCAGCTTTTTTTTTTTTTCCTTCTGTGTGTTTTTTTTCCCTTTCCCAAAATACCTCTAGAATTAAAAGATAAAGGGAGAATAAATTTTCTCCCTGTTCCACAGTCCTTGTCTCCCCCTCATGTTGAGGATGTGGGTGCTGGTGCCTCCTTCACTCCTGAGAAACACAGTGGGATCAGTAACATCAGGTTGGACCCCAGGGCCTCTGTATCTTCTCCTGGTCATCCTGCTTGGGTCTGGATGCAGAAATTGGAACAGAATAATTTCATAGAATTTCACAGAATCACAGAATGGTTTGGGTTGGAAGGGATCTTAGAGCTCATTTAGTTCCGACCTCTGCCATGGACAGGGACACCTTCCACTATCCCAGGTTGCTCCAAGCCCCGTCCAACCTGGCCTTGGACGCTTCCAGGGATCCAGGGGCAGCCACAGCTTCTCTGGGCTATGTGTGCCAGGGCCTGCCCCCCCTCACAGGGAGGAGTTTCTTCCCAATATCCCATCCAACCCTGCCCTCTGGCAGTGGGAAGCCATTCCACTGTGTCCTATCAGTCCATGCCCTGTTAAAAGTCCCTCTCCAGCTCTCTTGGAGGGCCTTCTCAGGTACTGAAAGGCTCTGATAAGATCATCCCCAATCTTCTCCAGGGTGAAAAAGCCTAATTCTCTCAGCATTTCCCCACAGCAGAAGTGCTTCAGCCCTTGAATCATCATTGTGGTCTCCTCTAGGCCCACTCCAACAGCCCCATGTCTTTCTTAAGTTTCAGTCCCCAGAGCTGGACACTGCAGTGCAGGTGGAGTCACACCAGTGGAGTAGAGGGGGACAATCACCTCACTTGCCCTGCTGCCCATGCTGCTTGATTTGCAAGGGGGCTGCTTTTAAGACTGCAAGAAATAGAAACAGACAAGACCCTTCCTGCCCATCCATAAATATTTCACTCTGATCATTTCTTATTCATTTCTTGGTTCACTGGGGGTGTAGCATTTCCTTTGCTGCCATGGTGGCACAGGGGGCAGCCCAGCTCCACGGCTCCTCGTCACGTCTTCCCCACTGGATACAGCTCTTGGTCAACAAAACCTGGGGTCAGCAGAGCCCTCCAAAGAGGACCCCTGACCCTTGGCCGCAGGGAAATGGGCAAATCCTGCAGCCCCTGGTCCTGCAGGCATTTGCCTCTGCTTGGCTTGGAGCACAGGAATAATCTGTTTGTTCCATTGAGGTCAGCACTTACAGGATAAACCATCCATATGCATGAGTGTGCCAGTGGCGGGTCCCCAGTTAGGGTTTCCTGGCCCCTGTGAGGAGCTGGCAGAAGAGCACAGCTCCTGCCCGAGGCTGCAGGGGCAGGCTGACGCCAGGGTGGTTTTCGGAGCCCGGGCGTGCTCCTGTGCCTGGGATGGAGGGAGTTTGGAGGTGGCTCTGCAGGTGCTGCTGTCGCCCGCGCGTGCGCTGGGCAGGGCACGGCCACCGGTCACAGATGTGTTGGTTTGGGCAAGGTTTCTGTCGTGTGTCTGCCGTGCCACCCAAGGGCTTGTTAAAGCACTTGTTTTTTTCAGAGGTAGTGAATGCTTCAAGCTCCCTTCTGACTTCCCTTGCCAGTTGTTGAAAATCAGCATTTTTGAAATTTCATTTCTCTGTGGCATGGTTTTTTCCATTGTCAGCCAGGGTTTAACATGGTGACTGTTTGTGAGTAATTTCTTTGAAGACAATGGTGGAAGATGCCCTTGATCTATAGACCAGGATTTTATTATTTTGTCATATACATTTTTGGTGGATTTCTTCTGCCGCTTCAGAACAAATGGCACCAATCTCACTGTATCCAGCTGGGAATACATTTTATTCTTTAGCAAAATGTTGTTGTAATAAAATGTTTTTGTTGGTTAAAATATTCTCTGCTTTATTTGTAAGCCACAAATGTGTCTTCCCATCTTGACTCTCACAAAAGAAGAAATTTTCCAGTGTGCCTGAAGTTTGTTAGTTAATTCAGTATAATGCCAATCAGATATTCTCTGAGAATTGCATAAATAATATTTTGGGCCCCATGTTTTGCATGTCTGTGTAATATCCAGCATAATTTTCAAGATCGTGATTCTTGATGGAATTGGAGGAGAGAATGTTTGAAGAGGATTTGTAATATTTACTGCAATAAAGAAATTTAGGGATTACTCAAAGATCCTGTCAGTATTTGGGTCAGAAATATAGCCCAGAGGTATTAGTATGATAGGCAAGAATAAGCATTAGACTGTATTAGTGATTTAGCTATCATAATAGCACAATAGTCCATCATGTGATGGCTTGTGCACTAAACATTTATTGTGGATTAGCCAGGAAAAATGCTCAAGCTGTCTTGCAGACAGGCCAGGGAAGGTGACTGTTCCTCCTTTCAGTGGGTCTGTCCTGGGAGGGGGTGTATTGGAGAAGAAATCTGTGGTTGTAGCAGAGAAAGGAAAGATTGGTTCCATCTGAGTTTTTTAATTCAAAAAATAAAATGTTGTCTCTGTAGCAGTGGTCAGCAAAATAAGGAGCAGTTGAGCTATTCCTTCTTTGAAAAGGAATATTTGAGCATGAGCAGCCTGTCATAATTTGGGTTATGTGTTCTGGGGAGCCATTTTACTATCTCCTCTGAAAACAATGACTCTATATGGAAATTCTTATTACATTCCCAAATAACAATTTTCTGTGCTGTGATTCCATCTAAATCCCTTTGCCTACTCTAAGTGTAAAAAAAGCTTAATCCACATGAATGTTGAAATACTGCTCAGTACAAATTGAGTTTTGTGTGATGTTTCTGAGTGTTTTCTTATTTCATAAACATGTACTTTTTCCAAAGGAAGCTGGAGATAATGGGCAAAAGTCTACTATTCCTTTTTGCTTTGTTAGGCCAGGCTTTAGATCCTTTGATTCTCCCCTCCTTCTCCGTGACCTGTGCTAGGGTCTTAAAATTATGCATTCCAGATTACACCTCCACAATTTTCTGTCCTGGGATGATGAAAGGATTTGCATATTATGGTAGTATTATAAAAAAATCTTTTTGGAGCCTAGTTAGCCTGGCTAATTTGAAACTACAAAAAAAAAAAAATTAGGAAAATGTAATTTCCAACGCAAATTATAATATTCATAAAGTGCTAAACAGATACCTAACTAATTTTTAATCGCTCTCGTATTCCCAAGTATCTTGCACTAGCCTTTTTTTAGGCCTGTCTGCTGGCTCCCATTTAATTTGTCCTTAGCTGTGTGCAGTGGATTAGCATTTCATCAGGTTGGATTAAGACTGAGCTGACACTGAAGCTTTCTTTTTTATTTTTACACGCGCGCGTGTGGGGCCGAGCGGATCCGCGCGCGTTCCGTTATCCCGCTGCCCATCCCCGGTGGCTGCTGGCACAGCCTGCCCCAGCACGTGAGGGGGACACAACCGAAAACAGAGGAAACGCGTGTTAAAAAAAAAAAAAAAAAAAAAAAAAAAAAAAAAAAAAAAA
>WAAG01032242.1:58297-99878 GCA_013390105.1 Tichodroma muraria | reverse complement strand
AAGAAAAAAAAAAAAAAAATCGTCATTCCCCGGGGGAAAAATTGCGTTGAGGTTGCTGGCTGGGTCAGTGCGTGAGATTTCATCGGGCTAAAATGATGTCACATGGAGCGAGGGCTTTAGTGGTTTTATTTAGCTCCTAATCCCCACACACTGCTCGGCCAGTTGTCCATGTGCGCGCCGGCCCCAGCGGCACAGGATAAAGCATCTGGGCCGAGCGCGGCCGCTCTCCTGCGCGGCTGCAGCGCACGGCCGGGGCAGCCCCTCCGCCGGCCGCCGCACGCTCTGCCTGCTAAGGTTACCGAGGATTAATAATTCAGGCGACACTCGGAAAGGCAAAGCCGCCGGCCCGTGGTTTCTGAAGTCCCGGGAGGGCTCAGGCGCAGCACGGTCCGGTTTGGATGCGTGCCGGAGAAGCACTGAGAAGGAAGGCACCTCCTCTTCTCCGTGTCAGCGGCAGCGAGCGGCCTCGTGGCGATGCCCATCCCCAGCAAGCACCCCAACATCGGGCGCTCGCAGAGCTGGGACGCTGCCGGCTGGTATGAGGGAAACTGGGAGAGCGAGAACGCCTTCGAGTACCAGAGGCCACCGGGCCGGAGGAGCTCCCTGACCTATGGCGGCGAGGGCAGCTGGTACGAGCCTCCGCGGGCAAACGATATCATCTTGCAGGGCGGTGCGGAGCTGAAGCAAGAGGCGTACCCGTACCAGGATGCCACCTTCGCGCCGGGGCCCCTGAGGAAGGGCTCCGTCCCCGACTTCTCCTACTGCGACCGGCCGGCGCCCATGGCGGGCCGGGGCTCTCTGCCGCCCCAGGATTACTACAGCGACCCGTCGCTGTCGGCGAGGTCACCCAAGGACCCCCGCTGCTACCGCGACCACGTGGCGGGCAGGCCGCTGGCGAGCTACGGGGCGCCTGGCAGCCGGCTGTCCTGGGACCAGACCGCAGCGCGCCCACCGGCCCCACCGGATGCCACCCGCCTCTACAGAGACCCCAAGCTGGCCCTGGATGGGCAGCGGATGCGTGGCAGGGATGTCTCCCCAGCGTGGTACGGCACGGAGCCCCCCGGCCCGCGGTACGCGGCAGAGCCGCCTGCCTTCCCCAGCAGGCCAGGCTACAGCGAAGGGGCAGAGCGGGCTCCCGAGGCGGCGGCGGCCAGGCAGGCCGCCCCCACCTGCCTGGTGGTGGATCCAGCCACCAGCACCGGCAGCAGCTACGGGCCAGGCAGGGAGAGCACCGGCACCAAGGGTCCCTACGACAGCTACGAGGCGGCGGTGGCGACGCCTTCCCACCCGCCGGTGCCCCCCGCCTTCCCTGGGCCGGAGGGCAAGAGGAGCTTTGACCCCGAGTTTGTGGCGCTGCTGCGTGCGGAGGGCGTCTCGGAGAGCACCTTTGCTGCCCTGCTGCAGCAGGGCTTCGACTCCCCGAACCTGCTGGCCATGATGGAGGAGAACGACATCAAGTCGGTGGCGCCCAACTTGGGGCAGGCCCGCGTGCTGTCCCGCATCGCCCACAACTACAAGGCAGAGATGCAGCTGCAGAGGCAGGAGCGCAGGAGCGGCGCGCTGCGCCCCAGGACCCGCTCCAACAGCTTCAGCCACCGCAGCGAGCTCCCGGCAGAATACGGGGTGCCCACCGTGGATGGCCCTGGCACCTCGCAGCACCCGCCACCGCTGCAGCCGCTGTCCCCAAGAGGTGTAGAGATACACCGCCGGCCGTCCAGCGCCCCGACCCAGCACTTGCTGGAGACCACCACCTACCCAGCCCCCGCGGGGGCTCCTCAGGGGCCGCACTTCCTCCCCGGTTCGGGATACAACACCCCCCTGCCTTGCAGCACGCACCCGCGGCCCGCCTCTGCCTACTCTGCTCCGGTCGGCTTGCCCATGACGGCGGCCAACCCGCACGCCAGCCCCAAGACGGCGTACCCCACCACCTACACCGTGCCCATGGAGCTGATGAAGAGGGAGCGGACGGCGGTGGCCTCACCGGCACCCAGCCCCCACAGCAGCCCCCAGCTGCTCCGCCGGCCGGGGACAGCAGGGGACGGCAGCCTGGCACCCACTGGACCCGCCTTCCCCGCCCAGCTCTCCCCGTACCCGAAGCTCAGCAGGCGCACGGGGCCCCCCGTCATCGTCTCCACCATGGCGTCGCCTGAACCAAGTAATTACTGAAGGGGCTTAGTCCATATAGTAGTTTAGAACCACCTCGTTGGTTATTTTAATGCTCACAAAACCCACAGTCAAATATCATGGGGGTTCATGCCTAAATATTAGACACAGTCCTGCTTCGAAAACGAGTTGAAGGGGATTTCTTTGCAGGGCTGTGCTGGCCGTGCAGAGCTAAAGATGCTGATTCTTGCTCTGTGGTTAAATTCCAGATATTTTATTTGTTTAGCCAACTTCAGTTAAACGTGAGCGGTATCTCAGATAATGCTTCCAGGGTTAATCTTGCCGTTCCTGTTGTTTGTCGAGAACAGGAGATTAGACACTGTGCTGGCTGAGCAATTAGGACTACAGGGTTTGCTGCAGATTGACTTTTTACCGCTGTTATCAGGCACAAATGTGTTCCTCCGAGGAAACGGTTAGCATTGTTTTGACTAAATTCATCAGATAGTTAATGGTGTTATTCGAGAATCGACTTACCTTTGGCCATTACCTAAGGCTTTTCTTCTTATTATTAATTTGCTGTTTTATCAGGCGTACAAAATAAACCCCTTGATTTCCTTCTCGAGATGCCTGTAAGTGAAGCAATAGAGCTGTTAAAGTAATAGGGCTGTGCTTAAAACTAAAAGCCTGTCATTAAGCACTGGAACAATAAAAATGAATGGTGGCTCCTAGACTTCCCTTCCCTTTCTAGAAACGCTCAGGCTCTTGGCTGCTCGAATGAAAAGCTGAACAAACCGAGCAGGCTCTGCTCCTCCACTTTGGAGATGTGGCACTCAGAGCCTGATAGAAACTAACCCCCAAAATCACCCGGAGTAATATAAGGGAATTCATCAAATCCATTCATTTGTGCATTGACTTGTTTGAAAAAAATGTGGAAAGACGCCCTTAGAAGTGTTTTTCGCTGGCAATGACTCTGTGAGCAGGGAGTTTTCTTCCTGTGCAGCCCAGCTGAACTCCCATGCAAACGGTTCCCGAACAATGTGCCGTACCAGCGCGCACACACACAAAGCTTTAATAAGAGGGATACCATTTATAGGCATCGAGACAGTGCCAAACTGGTGATGCCATTCCACAGGAATCTAAATAAAGAATGATTTTGTGAGTGGAAATGATAAAGTTGTCAAAAGGCAGACACTTGGCACACCCCTTTCCCTGCCATACCATAATTACGCAGCTAGGAAGTAAATGCCGGTCCTTTCATGCTTATGAGTCCTTTATGTAGCTGGTGTAATGTATTGATTTCTGAAAAATGCTTCAGTATTAGGCAGCATGTTCTGTGTTGACATGGATCAGATGCTAAAGTAGTACATCCAGGCAGTATTTTTAGATAAATGCAGCTAAGAAGACGAACTGGCATAATGTGGGGAACACAAATATGTTCATTTATTTGCGCTGTGTCTGATTGAGCGGTCGATGCCGACGCAGTGACAGCTCTGGGCTAAAGGACCTCCAGAGCACAGGGGTTAGGAGCAATCTCCTCCACCATGGGAAACGGCACCCTCCTTCCCTGTTTATAAACTGCAAACCCTGTTCTCTAAAAATCTTGAAATTATCCCTTCCCTTGACCAGAATTACCGGTGCACAGCAAGAGGAAGCCAGCAGCATTTCTGTGCTGTTGAGCTCTTTCTTGCTACTCAACCCTCTTTTTTTCTTTTTTTCTTTTTTTGCCTACGACCATCTCATTTGCATGAGGATGACATTTGTTGCTCCAGTAATTTCATCTGATAATGGCCAGCTTGCAAAGCGGATCTGAAAACATATTCCTTAATTATGTGTTGCCAAGCAACGAGAGGGTTTGGCCATAATCACAGAAAGATTATCTTCTCATTGAAGGCCCTGAAAGGTTTAGCTGAAGTAGGACCTGTAAAATTGTCTTCATTTTTATTTATTTTCCCTTTTTCCTTTCCAAATAGCCTGAGAGGTTTTCTTCCTGTTAAACTATATTTTAAAAGTAGAAGCCAAGGTAAGGCACATGGCACATGGAAAGATGAAAAATGGGAAAGTGTGTGGTGGTTTGTAGATGTTTGAACTGTGTTGAGCAGGAGTGTTCACACTTACCCACGAGGGGCTAAGCTGAGGTTAGAAACATATTAAGTTGCTTTAAAGCTTTGAATGGATGGCAGAAACTTGACTAAAACCAGGAAAACTGTATTTTCCAGACAGGAAGAGCCAGGATCCTTTCAGGAGTGATGAGCCTTCTCTTGGCTGTAGCTTTGGCTGTGGATATTTGAGTCATAAGGTGAAAGCTAATTCAGTATTAGACTCTGTCTCCAAATGGCTGCAAATATTTTCTGTCACTGTAGGTTAATGTCTTCGCAGTCAGCAGAGGGTTATAAAGTGCACGTTACAGCCCAGTCATGTTTTGAAGCTTGTTACATGGATAAGACCTTAAAACAGATAATTTTGGGCTTTTTTAAAGTCTTGTTGAACTATGCATTGTAGTTTTTCTACAGTGAGTTGTTCCTAAATACCCCATTTGTCATTTTATGCTGAGTTTGACACTCTGAGTGCATTCTGCGCAGCTGCTGTTCACTTTGGAGTTTGGACAGAGGTCTTGCAGGAGGAAGGTGTCTTCTCCTGCCTGGTATTCCTGATGGTCGAGGCAGGATCCCGGGCAGGGATACAGGCACGTGCCACGTGTTTATGGATCTCTTGCTTTGCCATGGTCAGATAGGGGAAAAGGAGCAATGAGATTTAGTGCTGTTACTGCCTTGCTTTTCTTAAAATAATTAGTAGTAAGTTAGGTAAATTGCCCTTCCTGGGAGTTGCAGGGTTGTGTGAAGAGAAGGTGGTGAATGAGCGCCTTAAACCCTTTGCTGTGGTGGCAGAGTGACAGAGATGAGCCGGCTTCCCGTGCCAGGAACTCCCCTGCCACAGCTCTGGCAAAGCTGCTGCTCTCCATGGCATTGAGACCTTGTCAGGAATAGCTGACAGGCATGCTCCTGCAGCCTCGCCACCCACAGGATCACCAGCAGTGAGCACACCAAGTCAACTCAGCGGCAAGCTGGAAGAAAGCCCTGCAAGATCCGAGTGACAAACGCGTGTCAATAGGAGGGCTGAGCCAGAGCAGGTTTGTGGCCAGCCCCGTGCTAAGCTGGGAGGGAGTGCAGGGACATAAACAGTCCAGGTCAGCAAAGCTGGTGAAGGCAAACAGTATCTCATGGTCACTGATCACATTGCTGCAGCTCCGCCTCCAAATTTTGTGACTTCAGTTTATGATGTTTGCTAGTATTTTTATTAGATTACTTAATTTCCCTTTTTTTTTTTTTTTTTAAACCAAATGTTTTAGTAGTAAAGCAGTTGGCAGATGAGAAGTCTTGTATTTTTGCAGCTAGTCTGGACTTCTCCCAGACAAGGGCTGGTCCAGATTTCTCTTTCTGGACTTACGGAGATTAAATGAGAAATGGTGGTTCATTGGAAATACGTGTTTTGGGTGGTTCATCAAGCTCTCATTTACCCATGAAGATATAAAAGTGAATTATCACAAAAGGGAAGATGCTTCCCACAGGAATGAGGAGCAGGGCTGCCCTGTAAAGTCAGGTGGGTATCATCAGGAAGCAAGAGAAAAATTACTTGGCTGTAAAATTTGGTTGAAAGCCTGACCTTTTCCTGAGCAGGGAAAGCCAGGCTGAGGGCAGCTGCCCTCCTTGGACAAGTTGTTCTCTCCAGTGTGAAGGGGACTCATCCTCTCTTTTATCAGCTTAGAGCCCAGCTAGAAATGCCTTTCACTGTGATGAGCTGAGCTCTGCTTGTACTCTTTAACACCTGGTTGTGATGCCTTTTATTGGTATTTCCCCCCTGTGACAGATAAAAACGGTGCTAACCACACATAATTGCAGGCTGAAACTCTGCACATGGCAACCCCCAAAGAGGAAAGGCCATAGGCAGGAGCAAGAGCCTTGATGGTTGTTGAAGGATAGTTAAAAGAGCCCATCAAAGATGGTTAAAAGAATGACATTTGCCCACTCTTATAAGCTATTAATTCTTTTAACCTAATTAATTTAAGCTAAATTACTGCAGCTTTCTATGGGCAAAGTTTAGCAGGGTATTTCCTACACAATATAAATTTCCTTGAGCGTTTGCTGATGTTGATTTATTCTTTGACCAGTACAGTGGACAGCTCAGATATCGACTTCAGGTTTTTCTTCTGTGTGTTTCCTGTACAAACCTCAGCATGGAATCACAGTGTGTCCATGTAAGGCTGCTCAATTAACAATCCGGACTGAAACAGCACCAAGGGAAGCTCCGTGCACTGAATAAATCTGATTTAATTTGCACATTGACCTGACAGACCATAGCATGTCCTTGGAGCCATTCCCAGCTAGTGCGTTATTCCAGGTAAACTCTGCACTGCGCTCACAAACAAAAACGTGGAGTAATGTTTTTATCTGGGATCATAACTTCCCTACAAAGACACAGATTGAAATAAGCAGACAGGTCTTTTTCATGTCTGCTGTCCCAATGGTCACAGCATCAAGACACTAATATGCAAAATGATAAGGGGAGTAGCTGGAAAACTCAGTGAGTTTGTGCAAGCCTTTGAAAGGCTCAGAAGGACCCTCACCAACCTCTGCTGAGCACATGAGTGTGTGGATTTTAAATGGAAGGGACTCCAGCTGCCCACCTTAGTAGGGTGAATGGCTAAGGAACACAATGTGCAAGAGATGTGCTGTTGACTGTCTTGATAATAACACTGACTATCTTGGCCAATCTGCACGTGCAGTTCATTGGTGGCAGAGAATATGCTTTTAAAATACTTCTTTAAAGGCTGAAATATGCTTTTTATAATGGTTTTATCAAAAGCAATATAAAGTGTCAAACTCATTCCAGTTGCAATTCATTGACTTTAGTGCCACGGCAATAAAAATGAATTTGGTCTGTCGAAGAAGAATGTGTTGTCAGATGCACAAGTGTTGTCATCTTCAATTTACACTTTTTTTTTCACCCTGTGTCTCTGGTTCTCCAGCATTGTTAGGACTTTCATATATCCAGATCATTCTCTGACTATATTTGCTGACATTTTTTTAGCTTTCTCATAAGTAGTTTCCATAGCTACAAACTTCGTGTTCACAGAGGGGGAAAAAAAATTTAAAGGTTTCTTATTATTATTGTATTAAACATTTTTTCTATTTCTTCTCCTTGTCATTCTCATATCATCACACTGCAGCCCAGTTTAATGGAAATGCTGCACAACTGAATTGCCTGTTATTTTTAAAAGCGAAGTAGGTGCTGAGCTGAATCCTTGAAAAGCAGAGGACCAACATCATTAAGCCCCTGATGTAGAATAAATGTTGCAGATGTGGGACTGGTATTAGTAAGGTTTATAGATGGCAACTGGCAGGCGAGCTTTTGACTTCTACACCTAAATAAAACCTGACATTAACAGCATTCTGCTGGCTTTTGGTAAAGAAAGCTGATTTTTAATCTCTTTTGTCTGCTGTTGGTAGTGTTTAGTTTAAGATGAAGTGTTACTTCTGGGAGTGGGATTCACATGGGTTGTGTTTCCAATATTTATTTCTGCCCGTCCAGTAGGGAGGTGCTGGAGCAGCCGTGTCCTGGGCAGGGCAGCCCTGAGGAAGGATTTGGGCAGAGGTGTTGGGCAGCAGTGCTGGAGCAGCCGTGCCCTGAGGAAGGATTTGGGCAGAGGTGTTGGGCAGCAGTGCTGGAGCAGCTGTGCCCTGAGGAAGGATTTGGGCAGAGGTGTTGGGCAGCAGTGCTGGCGCAGCCGTGCCCTGAGGAAGGATTTGGGCAGAGGTGTTGGGCAGCAGTGCTGGAGCAGCCGTGCCCTGAGGAAGGATTTGGGCAAAGGTGTTGGGCAGCGGTGCTGGAGCAGCTTTGTTCAGGGAAACGGGAGGCTCTGAGTGCCCAGTGCTGTGTCCAGGGTCTGGCATTCTGGACCCTCAATCCAATTAGCTGCTCCAGAGCAGATGGAGCAGATTAGTGCCCGGCTCTCCTTCCTCCGCCCTCTCCCCCGGTGCAGTCCGGCCAACAATCGGCTTAGCCGTGGGTCCCGTGGCACGGCCCCCACCCTGCCCCTCAGCAGGGAAACCTCTCAGCTCTGGGGCTGCTGCCACTCATCCCCTGGCCTGCTGGCTCCAGTTCTTTGGTACTTTGGAAGCCCTTGACCTAAACTCGTTTGCCAGGTGTAAATTCCATTTGTTTGTTTGCAAAGAGCGTCTGCGACACGGCCACCAGATGCGTGAGCTGTGCTCCACATTGGAACCGCTGCTCCAGCCGTGGGCTCAGGGGTGGAGGATCGGGGTCCTTTCCCACCTGCAGCATTCCCTCCCGGAATCTCAGCCAAAAAATCTTGTGTGGCCAAGAGAGGTTATGGCCTCTTGCCTCATCTTGTAAATGAAAGGAGTGTCAGGCAAGGAGGGGCTGGGAGAAGTGACACCGTGGGACTATTTCTGCAGTTCCTGGGAAAAGGGTGGTTTAGGCTCTGCAATCTGAGACATGAACAGGTTGTCACAATAAGAAGGAAACCAGCAGGGCTTACCTGCTGGTGGAGATCCTTGGTAAATACTGGTATGAACAGCCAAGATGGCATTCTCATGTTTTATTTATGTATGCAGATATGTATAGACATGAAAATGGGGAGGAAAAAATCTCAAAAATATGATCAGTGTCTCAGTCATTATCTATTTGGATCAGTGCTTCTGCAGTCTTCATTGTTTGCCAGAAGTGTCTTGTTTTGGTTATCGAGCAATTTATTACTTCCTAGCTTGGCGAGCAAACAAGCAGACGGGACTTTGTTTAGACAGCAGACATAGTGATAAGAAATAATTTAGGATATACTTTCTATGAAAAAAGTAAGAAAAAGGGGATCAGAACTGAGGTATCATGGAAACATTTGGCATGTATTTTCCAGATGTGAAGGTGGTATCTCCAGGTGGGTTCCCTCCATCCAGGGAGCACCGGAGGCGTAGGGTGCTGGGATGCAGGGACCTGGCAATACCCACCTGACTCCCCTGCTGCTCTTCTTAACCTTAACACGTTTCCTGACGCTTGTGCTAAACACTGCAAATCCCTGAGCTGCCTCCTACACATTCCCTTACTGACCCTATAGATTATCAGCCTGTTCTTAGGATGGCCCAGTGTCTTATTGGAGTCTCTCACTGTTACCTGTAGAGTGAAAAAAAACAGGAATGGAGATGTCACTCGCATTTATTTTGTTCTCTGCCATCTTCCGATTGTTTTGTTAAAAAAGTTTAAATGAACATTGAAAAAGTACAGTAGTTCATGCAAGTGCATATATTTTGTTTTGTCGATGCAAGGAATCTTGATTAATATTACAAAGGATAAAAGAGAGGATCCGGTGTGGACAGCAGAGAGCTTGTCAATATCTAGATCATCCTGCTGGGACACTGAAATAATCAGGAATGCTTAAATGTCACTTTAGTTATCCCACCTGGCCAGCAATTCCTGTAATCTCTCCTATCAAGCTTTCCCCGACTTTGAATTCTTCCTCATGTTAAGTAGACCTGCATAATAGTGGGAGCTGTTATCTTACCAGCTGAAACATTTGGCTTAAGAGTCTTAAATTTCCATTTCGTTCTTGTCTGCCACAAATGTGGTCTTGTTTCATCTGCAGTCAGGGCTAAAAGGTCCCAAAACCAGGATTACTAATAATTAATAACATCTGAGCAGTGCCAAACCACCTGTCATGCTCTGCAGTGGAAGTTTTCCCTTTGGGGCTCATTTTCATTCAGCAGGGAAGGTGTTCTCTGTATTTGCTGTTCATCCTAAAAGCCCAGGCTCCCTCGGAGCAGTGTGGCACCTCCCATATCATGCTCTGGCTGGAGGGAGAGCCAGGGGATCATCTCCCTGCTGTGAGGATAAGCAAGATGCAGAGGTACATCCCATGGACCAGCAGCCCCACGCTCTGGCTCATCAGCTTTTTCACTCCAGTTTTCTGTTTCTGAAGCTTGCATGGAAAACGCCAACAAAGTGATTATTTATAATTTTTGTGGAATATCTTTCTGGAGGAGCAGTTTCCAAAGTAGGGTAGTGAGTCAAGTTCACTTGAAAAATGGGGATTTTGTCACTGATGTCAATAGGAGAAGGATTTTTACTCTCTCCTGCAAAAGGAGCCAGCTCTACATCACTGACTTTTATTGCATTTCTTAAAATTAGATCTACAAACCCAATGGTTTCTTAAGCAGGAGAAGCTGTACGTTTCATGCATTGGAAGCCTGTGCATTATTAAAAATAATAGGATAGATTTGTCAAATGGATAATGAGTAGCTTCTTCCCCTGTTTTTCAGTGTTTTAATGAGTGCAGGAAATGTTTGCTATTTATTTGCTTTCAGGTTTTACCAAGGAGCTCTGGAGATAATTGTCAAATTTCCAAGCGTGTATCAATATTTCATGAAGCTCTGTTTTCCCTCTGTACATTCACAAGTTGGGTCATTAGCACTGGGACTGATATTAACTGAAGCAAGGCATGAAAAGAAATTCCACCAAACCCCTTGCAAGTTTGAGAATTTCTGAAACAAAATTCTAGTCAGGTCTTCTGGGTAAAATAAATATCGGTGATGTTGCATGGTTTCAAACGCTAAATCTGTCAGAGAATTTCTTGTTTGATCTTGGTTTCTGCGGTTTGTGGACCTGATCCAGAGAGCACCAAGGCTTTGTGTGTGTGTTCTGTGTGTTTTGTGTGTGTTCTGTGTGTTTGGCCTCACGCCCAGCACTTACCACAAGCTGGGGTGTACCTTACAGAGATAGGATATCCATCCACGTCATCCTTTGGAAAAAGAGCAAATTCCACCTTTCCTACTACCAGCAAATTAAATTGTGTTGAATAATTAAAGCTCAAATAGCTTTTAGATGTGGTAGCAGTCAGCTCTGATGCTGATTATTTAGTTTGCTGTTGGCTGTTCAGTTTTGGGTTATTTTTGCGTGGTCTTTGAGGTGCAGTACTGGCTGTGTGTTAACAGCTATTGTTCTGCTCTGGACATTTGCCATTTGTAAGAGGCTACATTTTGAATGTTGAATGTAGTTTTTTTTCTTAATTTCTGACATTTTTTATGTAAAAACATCACATCCCTGTTCTCATTCTAATTAGGCAACTTATCCCAGTTTTGGTTTGCTCAGCCAAAAACTGGTGTCAGGCTGGCTTTTGTTCCTATTCATGATCTAACCTAACTAGCCCAGTGCAGTGCTCTCAAAAAAAAAAAAATAACTGAGCAAATTATAATTATTCATAGACATGGACCCACTGTGCTTTGCTGTAGAGAGCGTACAAAATTAATTGATAAATTTTTGTGGCTTTTTGACCATTTTAAATGGTTGCCCTAAGTGCTTCACCAGGCACAGCTGAGTCGTAGCTGGGAGAAAGCAAAAAGTGAGACTTTAAACTTGATTGAACTACACGAAGTCTGGAGTGTTAATGTGGAACTCTGAAAGTGTGCAGAGAGCTGGAAGGTGGATGGAAGGAGTATCCAGGGCTTCTGAAAGAGAAAAGTGCTTCAGAGCTAGAAGTGATTAAAGCAGAAAGAGCCCAGTGGTGCCTCCCTGGAGAGGGAGGGATGGAATTCTGTGGGATGGGCAAAGCTGGCTGTTTGACAGAGGGGTTTGAAGATCCTTGGAACTAGCAGATGTCAGAACTGGCCTGTCTATCAGTATTTTGGGATCATTTTAGGATTTGTGACACTATGGCTAAAGCAAAGGAGGTCACTTGTAAACACAAACAGCAGTGTTAATCGTGGTAGCAGTTCAGGAGAAGAGAAATGGCAATCATGTAATATTGACACAACAGGAGTGTGTGGAGATAATGAATTTGTTCACAGCTCGATATGACAAAGTTCCAGACTGTAAACAGAAATATTTGTCAGAGGGGAGACAGTGCTCAGGGTGAAAAACGGGTGCTTTGCTAAGTAAAAATCACCTTGTAAAGGATTTGCAGCTGGGGCGATGGTTTGTAAAAGAAATCCAGAGCAGATCCATTTGATTGCCTTGTCCTTCTAGGAGGAAGTTTGGGAAGTTGGCACTAAATATGTCTTGTAACTTGTGCTTAGCTCTGAAACTGAGCTTTTCTCTGAGCTGGACTCAAAAAGACAAGAGTTTGCAGTGCAATTCCCACCCAGCTTTTGGTGGTTTTTTGGTTTTTCATCCATCTCCTGTGCCAGGTGCCAAGAGGATGATTCCTCTATGTGACGCTGCCTGGGAGAACCTGGCCTTACTCTGGACAATTTCCTGGGGAATCTCCAGTTTCCTTTACTTCCACTCTGGCAAGTTATTAGGCACACTGACTTAATATGTCTCTTACCTATTTGTTTGTTTAATCTGTTCATAAGGCACTTAGAGCCCCAGGGTTCTTTGAGGATGCACATACTATAAGGGGTGATGGAAAGCCTGGGCTGCACACAGTGCTGAGAGCAGGCAGGGCTGGAAACTGCCCTGCTGAGTCAAGGGGAGCAGCTTTCCTCCAGCACAGACACATCTGGAGAAGTGAGAGAGGAAGGAAGGAGGTAAGAGAGCAGAAGAAAGAGGAAAATACTGGAATCAGCAACAGTAATCCAGCCAAAATACTGCAGTGGGACAGAGGGTGCCCTAAAGGTAGCCAGTTTCCAGGAAGGTATTCACCATGCTTGGGAAGAATGGTGCTGGTAACAGTCACAAAGTGTTTGTGTTCCAGGTTTTTTGTACACTTCCCTCTCAAGCTGGCACAGTTGCACGCTTTGTTTGTTTGCCTCCGGCTCCTACCCTTCATGGAGTTAGAAATACTCTGACTCAAGTCTGTCCAAATGCAGCAGTGCCACGCTTGGTAAGTGGGTCATGAGCCCTTGGGGTCTGAGCAAAGATTTTCAATCAGAATTTGGCAAAAGAGCAAGTTAAAATTCTTTTCAAAAAACCTCTCGATTCCAAGGTTTCACTTTAAGATTAATTTTCTTGTAAACAGTGTGTGACCTGTGCTTTGATGCTTTGCATTAAGCCACATGGAGCTCCTGCATGTCAGTGTAAGGCAGTTTTGGAGATCTCCTGGAGCGATACCCGTATTCTCCTGTCAAGTTCGGGATGATTCTTTTGCATCTCCTGTCTGGAAGTGCATCGCGAGCGTGTCCTGAGGTTTCTTTATGGAGCCACACTCGGCAAACTCAACCTTACTGCTGCCATTGCTCTGTGGTCACCTGTCTGCAGCCCACAGCTGTGCTCCTCAGCCTCCCTCATGTCTGACACTCATGTTTTCTTTCATTCTGTGGCTGGTTTGAAGCAGGAAAACCCAAACCCCCATGCTCAGTCAGACGAGGGGCTCCCGTCCCCCCAAGGAGTGTGCGCAGCCCTTGGAGGCCACAGCTTCGCGTTCAGTTACAGTGAGAGCATCTCAAGTGCACCCCTGGAAACAGTCCATGACCCCTGTTTCTCCTTGGCCAGAGTCCTGTGCTGAGAACAGGCATCAGCATGGTGGTTTTCTGCTGCAGCCAAGGAGTCTTTTCTTCTCCCTTTGCCCTCCCAGTCTCCCCAGATGCTGCTTCTTCCCCGGGAGCGCTGTTTTGGCACCGCACACTGGAATTTCCATTGAGGGATGTTCAGTTGTCACAGCACAACAGGTATCAGCTTCTTTCTGATCACAGGTGTCAGGTGCTGGTCAGATTGACAGATCATATGTGACCAGCACAGGGAAAAGCTGCAGTTTCTCTACCTGTGGTCTTCTTCCCTTTCCTATGCAGTCTTTCTGTCTCTGTGCTGGTTCGAGAGACAGGCATGCTCTGAAATGTCCCTTCTTAGACAGTTTGCTGTGCTTGGGATCTGGTCTGCTGTTTAAAAAAAGCTACACAGCCTTCCTGGTTATTTCTTTTCCATCACCAAGCAGGGCAGAGGCTGAGAAGACCACCCAGCACTGCTGCTGTGCTGACAGGGATTCTCAGATGCTGTTGAGGATGGGCTGACTGATGCTCTCACAATGTGCCAGTCCTCTCGTGGACCACGTTGGGTGGTTGCAGCCCACCCTGTGAAATGCAGAGCCACAGTGGGGATGTCCAGGGGATAGAGTGACAGCTTGACACAACTAGACAGCAGTTCTGTATTTGACATCTTGAGGTCAAAAACTGTCAGTTCCTTATTTTTTACGGTGTCTTAAATCGCCTGGAGAGTGTCTTGAGCCTTGTCAAAATGAATTAATTAAGGCCAAGTCATAATCACAAGCGTGTGCTTCTCTGATTCAGCAGCAGAACTGTGCTTGATTTTCACCCTAATAATTAGAAATGGTTGTGGAGGATCTAGGGGGCTGATAGAGCCCGTTTGCATTTCCTCCAGAGCTACATGTGCTACAGTTTTTACTTGCTCTTTGCCTTGGCAGTCTGTAGCATTGTTTTCCTCCTTCTTGGGAGCACAGCCAATTTTCTAATTAAGGAAATCACTCTGCAGAGCCATTGTTGCATTTGAGTTCTTTGTCCATACCAAAGTTTCCAGCTCCCCAAAAGATTGGAGGTCACTCCTTACTACAGCTGGAAGAGGACAGAAGTTTTGGCTCAGGGCAGGGTCTTCCTCTAACTCTGTTAAGAGCCAGGCATTGAGCACCTCTGTGGGCAGCACATTCACTTCATAAGAGCTTCAAATCCACCTCTGGCCATGACAAATACCACTGAGGTTATTTTTCTATTTGATTCGTATATTTAAAAAAAAATAGTTGTGAGAAATAAATATCACTTTGTGCTGGGCTTTACTGCTTACTGGGCTTTGAGCCTAAAAGGATTTAAAAGTCATCATTCTCTAAGGGAAAGTTGTAGCAAGGAAGAGGATGTGGAGGGTTGCTCCAGCCAGCTGTTGTGATTTGGGAAAAGGCTTGTCCTGACCGATGGAAAGGAGACTGGGACTGAGACAGAGAGGCAGCCAGGGCTGACACAGCTACGCCCAGTGGGATTAGGACCAAATCAGAAACTCGGTTTGCAGGGGTTTATCATTTCCTTTATATTGTGGCATTAATAAATGCTAATCTTTATCTTTTAGTTGTTATCCTCCCTTGTATCTTTTGTTAATGAGCATTGTCTCCAGTTCAGGCTGCACTGATAACTGGATGGGGAGAATAGAGACATTCATGTGCACACATTCATGTGTGTTCTTGTGCTGTGCAGAATACCTGGGAGTGTGAGGAGAGGATATGGGCACTTCTCAGTGCCTGTGTGCCAGCTCCTCCTGTCAGCCTGGAGTTGGACAGGAGTCCTGGAGACAGTGCCATGTTAATGCAGCACAGTTCAGTGCTTTCGGTATTTCACAGTGCAACACAATAACTTCTTTTCTCATTTTGTTTCTGAAGTGCATCAAATTCAGAACATATGCACCATGTCAGGGCTGCTCTTGCCAGTCAGCCCAGAGAAAATGCTCACATCAGGCCTGGTTGGTCACCCAGAAGGAGCTGTTGAACTGAAATTGGTGGGTTTAGATTGAATATTGGGGAGAAATTCATTACTGTGAAGACAGTGAGGAAGCTGTGGCTGCTCCAGCCCTGGAGGTGTTCAGAGCCAGGCTGGACAGGGCTTGGAGCACTGTGGTCATGGGGAAGGTGTCCCTCAGCGTGTTGGAACTGAATGAGCAACAAAGTCCCTTCCAGTCCAAGCCATTTTGTGATTCTGTGGCTCCTGCACAACTTGGCTTCACAGTGGAGGCCACGGTGGCCTGGTGCTCAGCTGGGGTTGGGCTCTCCATCCCTGTTGATGTTCTTTCCATCCTAGATAGGTCCCATATGGCAGGGAGCTCTCTACTAGCCAAAATAAAGACACTCAGCAATCTGCCAGAGCCGATTAAAGCATGTAGTCTGTTACAGGCAGAAAAAAAATACAATTTGGGGTAGAGGATACAAAATACATTTGCAAGGCATCTGAGCCTGGTATAAGACATTCTTTCTCTCAATATTGTTGTTGCCAATAGCTTCTCTTGTGCTCAGACCAAAACTATTTAGGGTGGAACATTTGCTCCCTACTTTCTAGCAAGCCTGGTCACAGGAATGAAGAATGGATTCTTTTAGTGGCCGCAGCTGGTTTGAATGATCCCCACACTGAACCCATTGACTCCAGGCACTCCTCGTGTGAATCACAAGGAGGCAGCAACAGGGATTTTGTTTTTGTGCCTGACAGGGGCAGAAACAGCGGGGCAGTCACAAGTCGGTCGCTTGAACCCAGGCGCACGCCAGGGATGTCCCCTGCACGCTCTGTAGCTCATGCTGGCAGCAGGCAGCACTCACTCTGAAGTCAGGAGGCAGAGGAGGGTGAGGTGTATTGCTGTCTGGGTGTCTGTGCTGCATCCTCATCCACACCTCCTGCAGAGCTCCCAGAGAGGACAGCGGGGCTGCCCTTGGTGCAGCTCCATCCTGTTCATTCAGTGAGAGCTGGAGAAGGAGTTCTTCAAGGATTGTGACCCTTGCATTACATAAAAAACAAAAAAAAAAAAAAAAAAGTCATGAAACCCTTCAATGTCAGTTGGCAAGGCCTTGAGCAAGGCACTGAGATGGATCTGCACCTCTCTCAAGGTCTGCTTCTTCCAAGAAGCAACAAAATTGCTTGCTTTGGTAAACTCAGGGAATAATTTCCACAACCTGTGACAAATCTACATCTCTTTTTATAGAGGATCTCTCTGTTGTTTTTAAGGCTGAAGGAAAGTCAGTTTAGATTAGATATTGGGAAGGAATTGTTCCCTGGGAGGGTAGGGACGCCCTGGCACCCGTGGCTGCCCCTGGATCCCTGGAAGTGTCTGTGGCAGAGAGTGGGATGAGCTTTAAAGTCCCCTCCATCCCAAACCATTCTAGAATCCTGATTTTATGTTGAGAGCAACTTGTGAGAAGTTCCTGCAGAGGAGTCACCTTCCTTTTTCCTTCCAAAGGGTGAGGGTTTCAGGGAGGCAAATTTTGTCTGGCTGCAGAGAGAAGACAGCAGGTCAAAGAGGGTGACTTGTGTTGGGTTGAGAATCAGGGAGAGATTTGGGAAAACTTGCTTAAAGTAATGATGCCACCAAATAGAAGGGGATTTGGTGGTAATTAAAAAACCACCACTATATTCTTAAGTATTCTTGGGAAAGTCAGCTGACCGTGTGCTCTGGGGTTTTTTCACAATACTGGGTTTTTCTTTGTATTACCAAAGGTATTAATTAGAGGAATAGATTACACTGAATGCTGTACAATTATCTCTTGGGTATTTGTGGAATGAACGATGAAAACTGTGTGAAATTGTAAAATGCTCATTTAGCTGGGTGTCTTGATGAGCACCGTGTCTTACTTCCCCCCTTTGCCACGTTGCCTGAACCTGTTGATTACAGCCAGCAGGGCGGTTTTGTGTCAGTGGCAGCTCTTGGGGGGGCTTTGGGACCCCCTCAGACAGAGGCACAGTGTAGGATTGCTGTTGCTGCAGGAGCCTCTTTTTCAAGATCACAGGGAGTTTTCTCAACACACTCGGTTTGATTCGGTTTGTTTTGTAATCTATGATCTAATCAAGTGTATAAACACATAGATGGGTGGGATGCATCACCATCCTTCTTTGCCAGCTGCCTTCTGCTGCAATGCAGGAAATTTTATCAACTTCCTGAAATGTCAGTGCAAGACCCCTTTCCCTCCCTTCCCCAGTGTTATTCCCAACAAGGAAATTAAACCTGATCAGTTCATTTTGCCATACCTCACTTTGGTGGGTTCATGGCACAGTTTTAAGACTAAATAAATTAATTGAGACTTGCCATACGGCATATAACTACAGTTCTTGGGTTGATAGGTGATGGGTTTTATTGAACCAATAAAATATAGAAAATGGTTAGAGGAAAAGAGCTTACTGCAGTAATATTGTTCAGTGTGATTTACAGCTTTATAACTGTAGGCAAATGTGAAATATTTTTCACTATCGTGGGTATACTTTATTAGATAAACTTATATCTTGTGCTTACCTACATCAGCACTGTGATAGTGAAGTGACATAAAAATGAAGGCATTTTCAGCCCATTAGAGTTAACGTGGTTTCAAGAGCAGTCAGTTTCTCTACAGTTTGGATTTTATTTGTCTCTCAGTGTGCTCAGGATGCCTGCACACTTCCAGCAGCTCTGGGATCTGCACTGTAGCAGTCCTTGGCATGCACAAGAAAATAAGACACCTTAAATATGAAAGTTGTTGGCCAAAACACCAGCTCATAAAAAACAGAGAGAAAATACAGATCTGTGCAGGAATTCTTTGTTGAGCGTCCTGATCTGTCTCCTTTAGCTCTTGTTACATTGCTGAGGTGACCCCCATGAGAAGAGCCATGGGGGCAAGGACAGGGCTGCTTCAGGAGGTCCTTAAAGCCCCTCTCTGTGGCCAGAGGAGTGTGGTGGACTTTGAGGGCTCTTGGGTCACAGCCTGGAGCTGGGACAAGCTGGGGCTGCAGTGCTACAGCCCCTTCCCAAGGGAGTGGGAGGGCAGGAGACACCCCTGGAGCTCCAGGGTCAGACCCAAGTGCTTGGGGGAGAGGTGGGTGTTGAACTGCCATAGCACAGGAATAGCTCATCATTCTTGGAGTTGAAAAATAAGAATGTGCCAGTGTGTTATCTGGATTAATGAAGATGAAATGTGCTGTATAAATACATCAGGAGCGTGATCATGCCGTTATCCCTTGGGCTACTCTGGCTCACAAGGAGAAAAGGTTGATTTGTATTTGTAGATGATTTTGCTTGCTCTGCCAGCGCTCATTTTTGTTTTAGTACAAAAGCCAGGGAGTGTGTGTTTCTTTTGCTCAAAGATGGAGCAGATTAGCAAAGATTTTTCTAGATTATCGTCGTTTAAATAGCTCTGGTTTAAGATAAATGTTTCAACTACAGTCACTTATTAGTGATACTATTTTAAACACTGTTGATAAATTACGGAGGTTATAAGCTCTATTATTCAAGGATCTGTGCAATATTTGGACATTGAACGTGGTTTTCCATAAACCAGAAGGCACTGGTGTGCAGCTGACTGGGCTGAGGGCCCTCTGGCTGGGGTGGGAGGGGGAGGTGAAGCAGCTTCAGGGGGTAGGATTTACAAAATGATGAGAGTTTAACCTTGCTTTGACTCCAGCCCACACTGAACGCAGAGGAAAACCCCATGTGGAAACCCGTGAGGGGGTGACCATCACTTGTGCTGACACATGGAGGGTCACAGGGTAAAGAGAAACTTCGGTGTCACGACGTTGGTGACGGTTTTCAGTCAGCATTGCCTGGTCCCCTGTTCTAATTTAAAATGTAAAATGTGTGGCTGGGGATTATCACTAATCCACAGAACGTTTTAGGGTCAGGGATAAGAAAAAATGTGAGGTATGTTCTCACCCATTCCTAGTGCATTCTGTGCATCCAGGCCCCAGGAACAGCCCGGCTGGACAGATCTGGAGGGGTTTGCTTCAGCCTCCAAAGCTTTGAGAAGACTGAGAAGGTGAGGTGGGGTGACCAGAAGCACCTCAGCTTCCTCCTGGGTCCTTACTCAGAGCTTCTGTCCACTGTACCAAGAAAAATCACATCCCAAATGTCATTTGAGAATTTTTGGGAGAGTTTTGGCTGGTTCCAGCCCTTTCTGGATCCACAGGCTCTCGTCCAGACCTGCAGCCCATGTTTTGCAGCCAGGCGGGAATGCTAGTGGCCAGGAAAAGCTGATAAAGAGGGAAAGTAGAGAATAGGAAAGTTAATCATTGAACTTTTTGTTACCTTTATTCAGCTTGGAAAACTGAAGCCAGACAAGGTTTGCAGGGGGAGATAATATCCTTTATTAGAACAACTTGTATAGTTAGGAAAAACCCCTCGTGCTTCTGGGACCACACACTTTTCCTCAGATCTCCACAATTGCACATTGCATTAAAAAGAAAATAAATTTAATTTTCGAAAGGTTCAGCGGATATTTGAAAGAACTGAATTTAAAAGCAACTTACAGAAAAAAAAAATCTCATTTGGTTTAATTTGATTTGAACGTTTCAAGAAAGATTTAATAGCCCTGAATTACAAAAGACTTTTTTTCTGGCTTGAAGTTTACTCATAGGAACGTGACATCTGTGTACCAAAGGGCTGCCCAGGGCAGTGGTGGAGTTCCCATCCCTGGAGGGGATGTGATTTAAGAGCCCTGAGGATGTGGCACCTGGGGACATGGGTCAGTGGTGACCTTGGCAGTGCTGGGAATGGTTGGACTCGATGATTTTCAAGCTCTTTTCCAACCTAAATGACTCCACGATTCTATGGAGTCAAAATTTCTACATTTAACCTAATTTTTGCAAAATCCCCGTACCTATGGTCACGCTCTCATTTCTTCCTGAAATAGGCACAAGGCCCTTTGCACCTTCAGCTTTGTGCTCTCAGCACACAGGAGAGGTTCAAAATCAGAAGGGTTGAGAAGGGTGAGTTTAATATACAGAGTTCCTGCTCTGAATTCCACTTTTTTGTCCTCAGTCTAAAAAAATGATTAAATGATAATATTCTAAGATGTGTGAGTTTGTAAATAATCTGTGTATTGTTATTAATCAAGGCAACTTCTCTGTTCCAGGAGATAAGACATTATTATTAATACCTTTTCCAGTGAGAGGTTTTGCATGCTCACCCTGACCTCATGAAATCTCCAGCCTACAGTTCAGTTTTGTGTTGTTTCCTTTTTTCATTTTTGAGTGTTTCTTTCTTTTTAATTATTTATTTTTATAGCCTTCTGCATCATCCAGTGCATCAATTTAAAATTCTCTCAATCCAGCTTAGTCTCAGCTGTATTAATGCATGGCTCGAGGGCAGATAGCTAAAAAGGGCTGTATTGTGTGGCATCTCTAAAATCTTTTTTCTGAGAAGTTGGATAAAGAGATTGAGGTTTCTCAGGGCAGGCTTTGGGTTGTTGATGTTTTTTTTTTTACCCAGTTGAGTGAGCAGCCTTGCAGGTGGCTCAGAGAGATGTCAGGCCAGGAGGTGCTTCTGGACCCTGTGTCACCCCATTCCTGTTAAACTTTCCAGCAGAAAATGCTCCTCTGGGAAGGTGGCTGCCAGCACAGTGTGGGATCCTGCATCATTTTCCTGATGTATCTCGAGAGACAGCTTTACAGCGGTATTGAAAATAATCAAATATATTAGTTAGGGAACATGGGTTGAAGCAGTGATTTTCTCTTCAATACTTTCTCTAGGATATCACACACAGAGCTCTGTCTTCTTAATGCAGTCGTGCTTGGGAAATCCTGCCTCAGGTACAACCAGTGTTTTTCAATATTAGTTAAACCAGAAAATAGTGGAGTTCATGGAATCATTGAATGGTTTGGGTTGGAAGGGACCTTTAAAGGCCATGTAGCAGGGACACCTTCAGCCAGGCCAGGTGGCTCTGAGTCCCACAAGGTCATCAGTCTCCCTCCTTAAATTGTTCCTTGAAGGATACAAAGGAGAGAAGCTGGGGTTTGGTGGTCACTGCCAAGCCCAGAGCTTTGTGTGCTCTGTTTTTATGGTTCTGGGCTGCTTTAAGTCTCAACAGGAATGTAAAGTGTGCCCTGTTTGTTTTTTTAAAGTGCAACCATGATAAAATCCTATGATAGACCTGTAAAGCTTTTGTTGTAAAAGTAAATCAACTTTAATAACACGTAGGTTGTATTTAAGTGCTTTTGAATGTTGGTGTTTAGGGTTTTTTCCTCACTTAGTTGTAATCCAGTGCTACAGGGAAGTGAGGGTGTTTATCTCGGGGAAATGAGTGGGATTTGCAGGCATTCAGCACCTCCCAGGACCTTCCAGGGTTATTCCCCTGCTCACACACTTCACCATCCTTTCTGCACTTAGAGGAATTGGTCTCAAATTCCTCAAAGAGCTGTGGGAGAGCACAGAGGAGCTGTGGCTACAGACTGGGGTGGGGAAAGAAAGGGGGAAAAAACGAAGCAAGAAACAAGGGCAGAAGAAAGCAGGAGCAGTGGCAACATGGCAATACTTGGGCTTCCTGACTCTGCTGAGGGTTCCTTCACTGGATCTTCGCCGTGGCAGAGGGCTGAGGACGTGGGAGAGGAGAAAGTTGCCGAGGGTGCGGCGGCCGCGCTGCAATGTCCCCGCTGTGGCCGAGCAGCGGCTGCTGGGGCTCCGGGGGGGTGACCTTGCAGCGGGGTCGCTGAACAGACGGGTCCAGCTGGGCTTGGCCAGCGCCCAGCAGCTATTTCAGGAGGTCTTGGAAGGGACGAGGCCTTGGCAGGACCTGTGGGTTTGCAGTGAGCTCTCGGTTCTCCCTGCAGGGGCCAGCGGGCACCGCGCGGGCTGTGGAGGAGCCCCTGGCAGCACACGCAGCCTGGCTCACAGGGCTCAGGGACAGCCCAGGGACAGCCCAGTGCTCCTGGTGTGGCTCACAGGGCTCAGGGACAGCCCCGTGCTCCTGGCTGCCAGGCACAGCACTCACTGCTCTTGGCCATTTTACCCTTTGAATGAAGGTGCTGGAGGTGCCCAGGTGGATTTAAAGGATTGGAGTGNCAGGGACAGCCCAGTGCTCCTGGTGTGGCTCACAGGGCTCAGGGACAGCCCAGGGACAGCCCAGTGCTCCTGGTGTGGCTCACAGGGCTCAGGGACAGCCCAGGGACAGCCCAGTGCTCCTGGTGTGGCTCACAGGGCTCAGGGACAGCCCCGTGCTCCTGGCTGCCAGGCACAGCACTCACTGCTCTTGGCCATTTTACCCTTTGAATGAAGGTGCTGGAGGTGCCCAGGTGGATTTAAAGGATTGGAGTCATGCCTTGCCCCGGGCCAGGGCTTTGGCTGCTCCCTGGCCCATCCTCAGTGTGTGCAGGAGGAGCTGAGGCAGCTGCCAGCCGTTCTTGGCACTCTGGGCTTGGCCAGAAATTGCTCTGGGGAGGCTCCTAAAGTCAAGCTGGGCTCTCACTGAAGGCTCCCACACTGCCCTTATGTGAAAAATGTGAGGTAAAGCCTGGGCTGGATCCTTGGGGGGTTGTTGTCCCTTCTGGCTGTAAATGAGTGACTTGAGACAACAACAGCTACAGGTAGACATGGAAATGAGGGTTTGTCTTCCAAAAGGCTCTCCAGGATCCCTCCCCAGAAAACCAGTCCTGTCTCTCCAGAGACAGAAACTCCTCCAATGCTGTCTCAAGTCTCCTCTGGGATCTAAACCTGCAGCAGATCTCAGGAATGCCAGCAGCAAAGCAGAGATGCTCAGAGGAAGCCCTGTTGCTTAAAAGATCGAGAGCACTTTGTGTCCAGCATAGTGGGAAGGACTAATGTCAGTGGTTACCAGCATCATTTAATTCCTACAGCTAGCTCCCAGCGTGGCCTTTTCTTTGTTTTCCACTCAGAATCTCTCATTATCAGCGTGCAAATTCAAGTTCCAAAGGTGCTGGTGGCACACGGACAGCTGATGGGATTGAATCCTTTCTGCTTCCCAGAACTGGATCCAAGTGCTTGCTTTAATACTTCACATTTTCATTACTTTGAGGGAATTTCCAGTCTAAACCATAGGGCTGTCAGTGGTCTGTCTGTGTGCTAAAGCCAAGTTTGCACCCCTCAGTGCTGGTGTGTTGTGGACAGCCCCACTGCTGGTCTCAGGGTGGGGGTCTCAGGCAGCAGAATTCCAGGCTGTCCCCATGTCAGGGCTGTCACTGCAAGTCAACAGGCTCATCTTTAGCCTTGATTTCAATATCTCATATTCCAAAACGTCTTTACAGCCTCTGAATCCCTCAGGGCAATTTGAAGTTTGAGCAGCCTCCTGCCCAGATGGCCGATATCAGCAGCTCTCCCCTGGCAGCAGCATCTTTCTCCTTGGGTTTATTTATTTCATCTTTTCAATCAAAAAACTGAAAAACCAACCAAAAACCAAAACAATGAAAGCTGCCCGTTTCCTGGAGCAGCTCATTTGGTTTTTACTGCTGTAATTTGTAATTTGGATGGAAGGGGAAAAGACAAATGGATGAAGAGGACAGGGAGGGACCCAAAGGAGAGCTGGCATGGGATGTTGTCCCTGGTGCATGATGCCATATGGCTGGAATGTGTGGCTCAGGGGTGAACGTCCCACCCATGAAAAATGAAGGATGATGTATCCTGCAGCTGAAGTGCAGCATGGGAGAGAGTGCTGGATAAAGGCAGGAAATGTGCCCACTGAGCACCAGGAACACAGTTTGTTCCTAGCACTGGGCTTGGTAAGGGAGCATACTCAATGAGAATTTATTGGGGTTTTTTTTGCTACCTTCTCCATGATTTTTTTTTTTTTTTTAGTATGAGCTGCAAAGCTCAGCCCGGGGCAGTGGGACAGTTTGAGGATCCCTATGGTGTCTGAATCATAACCACCAAACAAACCCTAACTGAGCTTTTCTCCTCTTTCTTCCATCCCTCTCTTACCAAAAAAAAAAAAATTTACAAGAGTCTGAGCTGCTCTGAGCAAGCAGTTTCTCTCCCAGGTGCTTCTTTCAGCATTTTTGGTAGCATCCCTCCCTCCCCACCCCATATGGCCCTTCCCATCTGCTCTGCCTCTCCCGTGCCCTGGCAGCTCCCACTGCCTCCCTGGTTTTGCCATCCCATCCATCCATGCCCGGCTCTGCACTGCCCCTTCTCAGGGTCTCTGCATGGCCTTTGGGCCAGCACAGCCCTCAGGCACCCCTGTCTCCCATCACCTGTGTGACCATTAGGAGTTTCACGTTAGACCTTGCTTAGCTCCTCTTGAAGTCACTCCTTGGTGTTTGGTGTTCACAGACACGGATTTACCGATGTGGGAATAACCCAGACACCCACATTTTGATATACAGCAGAGGCCATGCATTATTCTTCTGTTAACTTTTACTGCATTAACACCAGTTCGTGGCCTTGCAGCTGTATGTGCAGTGCTCCTGGGCGAGATTTAGTTCAGCCCAGACATAATTTCAGAGACGAGCAGTCCAGAGTTTTGCAAAGCTTGTGTTTGGCTTTTGTGCCCCAGGGCTGCATCCCCATGGCATCAGCAGGGTATCCCAGTGCCTTAAAGGGGGCACACAAAAGCAGGTGTTTCTGGGGTGTGTGTGTAGCTGCAGGAATTCAAATAAGAAAAAGAAAATACCGTGTATATTAATATTCTAACTGAGCATTTCTCTGTGGCTGTAGTTCAGC
This sequence comes from Tichodroma muraria, assembly GCA_013390105.1. NCBI lineage: Eukaryota > Metazoa > Chordata > Aves > Passeriformes > Sittidae > Tichodroma > Tichodroma muraria. The sequence goes on along the minus strand of WAAG01032242.1, from coordinate 74,732 downwards.
TGGGGACTGTAACTACGGTGCTTGGATCAGCTAATAAGGATATTGTTTTATATGGGAACTTCCTATGAATTTTTAAAAATACTTTCTTCAAGGAAGCCCTGAAAAGTTATCTGGAAGGGGAACTGGCCAAAATCCAGCTCTTGTGTGCTGAGCAGAGGAAATGTTCTGGAGAGGTCAGGGCTTTGCACAGGCTCTTCCCGACTGCAGGTGTGAGTTTTTCCCTGTCCAGCAGGACAGACTGGGCCTTGTTGCCTCTTTGCCCATCTCTCTGGAGCTCAGGAGTTTCTCTGAAACATGATTTCCCTCACCAGAGGGAGCTGCCATGAACCTGCAGGTTTTTCCAGTGGGCTGGAAGTTACCTCCCCTTTGCCATTATCCCTCTTCCCCACATCAGCCCTGGCTGTGAGCCTGGAGCTCCAGCATCAGTTCAAACACCTGGGTCTCCACTGAAGGAGAAGATTCTGCGCTCTTTCCCTGGTAGGATCCTGGAAGCCTCAAAGATGCTTTGCTTTTAAAATACAAAACAGTCCATGATTATTTATAAAACATATATTTGATGTCACTTTCTAAACATGCTCTGAGTTTGTGTGGCTTCTGTCTGCACAGTACCAAGTGCCTCCAGAATATTTGTCGTTAGAAAAAACATTAAATACCTATTTGGGGTTTTTCCCCTTCTTTCTAAGAGGTGAGACTTGTGTCCTATTTCATTTTTGCACATGCTTTTATTATGAGAAGCAATTTTGACAGGAAAAGTTGAGTGAAGAAAGAGCATCACTGGTGAGCACATTATGGTGGAGGAGGTTGTTCCTCTGTGTCCTGCAGCATCACAGTGCTTTCCCAAAATGCCCCATCCTCACAGAATCACTCAGTGGCACCTTTGCCACTCACCTTTCTGCTTGCAGGGAGTGGGGACCCCTGGAAAGGCACCTTGGGACCTTGGCTCTCCAGCTTCTACTGCAGAGCTGATGGCTGGGACAGCAAATCTGTGGGGAATTTCAGGTGCTTAAGCAATGGTTTATGTTCAAGAGAAAGATGTGCCTAACCCCCCTTGTCCTGTAGTCAGAGACTGGATTTTAGGGAGACTGACAGGTCTTTCCATGTCAGTGTTACAAGTCAGTACCAGCTCCAGGTAATAAACCTTTATTCTCCTTATTCCTGCCCCACCCTCAATTCCAGGACTGCCCTGGGCATCCAAAGCACCCTACAGGGTGAGCGGGACCCTGTCTGCAGCAGGCTGTGTGTGCCACAGGATGATGCTGTTGGAACCAGCAGGATGGTGATAAAATGTGGAGAGGCAGTGCTGATGGTGTTGAATGGGACTGAGGTGCAGATTTTTTTCTTATTTCGTGGATGGAGATTGTGTGTAGCTGTTGGTGCTGCTGGCAGTGACAATGGCAACTGGAAAGAGGGACAAACAACTGCTCCAACAACTGCTCCAAGCCGTGCTCTGGAGCTGGGGCACTGCGCAGGGACAGCCTGCCCCTCATTCTCCACATACACAGCAGCAGTGTCCTGCATAGTCCTGACAGAGTGGGGGACTGGGATGACAATTAAAAAGTCACAAAATATCCTGAGTTGGAAGGGACCCACAGGGGTCATTGAGTCCAGCCCCTGGCCCTGCACAGACACCCCAACAATCCCACCCTGGGCATCCCTGGGAGCTTTGTCCAAACTCCTGGAGCTCTGGCAGCCTCGGGGCCGTGCCCATTCCCTGGGGAGCCTGGGCAGTGCCAGCACCCTCTGGGGAAGAGCCTTTCCCTGATCTCCAACCCAAACCTCCCTGACACAGCTCCAGCCGTTCCCTCAGACAGTGACGTGGAGCTGCTTTTACCTATTCGGGACAAACTGGGCAGGACCAGGAGATGGACATGTCCAAGATGTGAATCCTGCCAGCAATCGAGCGTCATTTCTGATGCTGAAAATCAGTTGATTCACACATCCAGAAAGAATTTGTCCCTTGGTTTCTGGGCGCAGCTGAGATCAGCACAGCCTTGCTTTCCCCAGTGCTTTGTGTTTGTTTTCGAGGTGCTGCTGCTCAAGGCTATCAGCCTTCTTCTGGAGCCACGCTCTGCATGGAAAGAAAGGCATGTTTCATTTTTTAAGTTGGAAAAAAAAAAAAAAGAAGCCACGCACACAAAAAAACCCAAACAAACATAAAACACAGTGTGGCACAGATTAAATCCATTTGAGACAACTCAAAAAAAAAAAACCCGTCGTATGTGCAAGTCAATAGGAGGAGGGGAGTGGAAGGGGGAAAAGCAACTGTGACATATACAAACCCTTTAGTGTGCATAGCATAAGATTTTTTGGCTGGCACTCACATGATTTTATTCAAGGGCTGGGAAAGAACTACGATTAGTTAAAAGCTTCGGCAAAGTCTGGAGGGAGTGCTCTGAAGAGTTGGGAGCCGCTCAGAGGTGACTGTAACTCCTCTCGCAATTTCAGACCATTCTTCTGGGGCTCAGGACAAAAGCCTTTTCTTTTCCCTCCGTGTTCAAAGAGACATTTGTCTTGAGATGTTGCAGCTGTGGGCCGCGGGATCGCTTGTTTGAAGATACCCCCTCGTAGACGAAAGGAGAGGCAACGCACTGAAAAGTGGTAGTATTTTATCGTGTGTGGGTTCCCCCCCTTCCTCCTCCCTCCCTACTCCTCCACTGCCATGTGTGGTTTTTAATAAGAAGAAGAATGTGGAGGCAACATTTTCCAGGCAAGGGGAAATTTCCTGTTTCTTTTCTGTTTGTTTAATAAAGTGTGTAGTTGACTGTAAAACTGTAGCTACTTGGTTGTGAGCGGGTAATTCAGGCGAGTGTCAGGATCGCTTCTTGATGCACTTTTATATACTGCAGGGCAACATGTTTAAAGCCTTTTTTCCTGGTTTTTTTTTTCTTTTTTCCTGGTTTTTTTTTTTAATTTTAATGCTGCGTGGCGCAGGCAACTGAGATTAATAAGAATTAGGCAAATGGCTCCTGCTTTTGTTTCGGTGAGATAGTACCAGCCGTCTTGCGGTCACACAAAGGCTGCCATTTAGCAGGGAGCACTCCCTAATTCTCTTGGCAGGGGTGCCATTGGGATCGGATACAAGTGGGTGGCAAAGGGGAGGAGCGGCAGGAAAGGACAAGCAGGCTTTGTGTATTAAAAATGAAACAAAAGCACTTTATACGCGGGGCTGCGTGCAACAAGCGGCGCTGCTGTGAGCCGGGGTGGAGTTTGAGTTCTGTGTGGATGCAAAACCTTGCTTTTTTGTTTGTTTGTTTGTTTTTGCTTTTTTGTTTGTTTGTTGTTTTTCGTTTTGTTTTGTTTTTGCTTTTTTTTTTCTTCCCCCCCCCCTCCACCCGTAAACCTTCCTCCTCTTCCTCAGCAAGCCCTCCCCACGCTGCTGGCCAGGCTCCCCCGGCGGCTGAAAACGCCTGAAAAAAAATATACATATTGAACAATACTTGCTCCAACTTTGCAGGAACAGCTGGAGGGGTTCTCAGCAAAGAACCAGCTTCAGATGGCGTGGGAGGCACCGAAATTTGGGAGGCTGTTGGGAGGCAGAGCGGATCCCAGCCCAGCCCCGAGGAGAGCCGGTGCCCAGCTCCGCAGGGGTGGCGATGCTCGTGGCTTACACAGCGTTGTACCCTCGGTTTGGCAGGGCGAAAGGGTTAATGGCTGCGATGTTTTGTCACGATTTCGGGGGGAGTGGCTGCTGTTTAATTACTTTCTGCTCCGTGGCATACCTCGTTCTTAATGAAGCAGTCGCCTGCAGAACAAACGTGCTGTAGGAGCCCGGGTGGGCTTGGTTTTGTCAGCCCAAATGTGTTGGTTTGGATGTGTTTGTGCAGAGGTAGGGAGGGACGCTGAGGGATGGATGCAGCGCGGTGGAAGAGCAGCGGGAGAGGCGGGCGAGGAAAACAGAGCGCAGTTCAAACTGCAAACCTGCCAATGGTTTTTATTAAAACGTAATTTCCATACATTATGCACTTCATCCTGTATTGATTTGCTTCAGAACTTTCCTTGTCGAGCTGAAATAAATTCCCTTCTCGAAGAAGGAGAAGCGAGAGCAGTTGCTGTGAGTCCCCCACGGGTTCCAGCCACATTCATCCTCAGTGACTGCACTTGAGTGTGTGGGCAAGGGTGACGTGCCTGAGAAGCCTGTGTCATCATGCACAATTACATCCCTAATCCCAAGCAAAGACACAGANAAAAAGAAAAAAAAAAATAAAAAGCTGTGTTTCGTCTGACTTTCAAAGAAGCTTATGTAAGGGCAGCATAATAAACCCGTTATTTTGGGGCTTGGATTAAATGTCGGTTTCAGATAACCTGTGGTTTCATCTTCCACCTGCCACGCTCACAGGAAGCCGCTCCAGCCTCTGTGTGCCCACTGCTCTGCCTTGAGGATGGTCCTGGTCCCTGGTGGGCACTGGGCTCCAAGCCTGGGGACAGGGCTGGCGGCCACCGGGGTCGGCACCACCTTGGCCCTGCCTCATATTCCTTTTTATTTGCAGTTGTGGTGTGAGGCTGGCAGGTGATGCTCTAAGCCTTGGAGATCATACACGTTAGTAAGCATTTAAGTCAGTGTTATAATTCACTTGCTTGTTAACCTGAGAAAATAATCTAGCTGGGGTGCAGTGCTGCCCAGAGGGATTGTGTAAGCGCTCGGAGATTTGGGCATGTTTTTATTCTTGCTTATCTGCTTATCACAAGCTTCTTTCCCTTATCCAGATCGTCTCGGCACTCTACCCTGCCTACTGACACACTTGCACTCCCATCTGGATGAAACACATGCAGACATAATGGATTACTTCCACTAATGGAGACCTCAGTAGGGAAAGGGGAGGGAAGGACCAGTTCCAAAAGCGCCCACCTGTAATGCTGAAAACCTTCAGTCAGGTCTGCTGGGTTGGTTGGTTCTCCATTTCTTTAAGCAGATCCAGTAGAAAAGGAATGGAAAGCCACTGAACCCACTCCTTTAAACCTGCCTGTTTCCATGGAGTTATTTTTTCCCATGTAAAACAAGTGTAGCTGCAGTGCAGGGTCCCTCCCTGGCACCTCGCTCTTGGTGCCCACGGGTCTGGGGTTCACCACTGTGGGCAGCAGTGCCCATGCCTGGAACACCCACATCGGCAGGGGGAGATTGCTCCACAAAATACCCCAAAATAGCCCCATGGAGTTCCCTCAGCCAAGCTCTGGGCTTGTCCCCCTAACCAGCACAACCGCTGCATTTAAAGGCCAGACAGATGTTGGCTGGTAGCCTTGGCAGGTTCTTGTAGATAAGAGGGGTTTGGTAAGGAGAGGCTTTACTGGAGCTGCTTGTGTGAGGGCTTGGAGACTCAAACCCAGCCCCTCCAGCTTGCAGCAGAAATAAAGTACCACGCTATACCCAGAGCACCTGGCCCCCTCACCTGTGCTCTGCCCAGAAGCTGCCTGGGCAGCTGAGAAAGGTACCTGAGATATTCTGTAGGGTCCTAATACAATAAGCACCTTTATTGAAAGGGAAGTGTAGAAATTTCTAAGTGACTTGTCCCAAAATGAACCAGTTAATCCCCAACAGAGCAATAAATAGGATATAAAATTGAGCCTTCTGTGGCCCTTGGTGGTGATCAGTTCCTTCCTCTTCTCAGAGGAAAATGTTGAGTTCACAAGGATGAGCTTTGCTGTTCCTATGAAACCTTTGGTAGCTGGTAATACAGCAGAGTACAACCTTCTGTGCTAAAGAGGTGTTCAGTGCCCTGCTCTTCCCGTGATTCTCCAGTAATCCTATTTCTTGAGAGGTTCTCTGTTTGGACTTGTTTTTCTGAGGTGGTCAGAATGGTAAAGGCACTCCCTAAAAAACACAAGGGTGAAGCAGCAGCCGTGTTCCCAGAGAGTATCCCATTCCCTTGGCCAGACTGGAGCCCGTGCTGCTGCTGTCGCTGACCCTGCTGTGCAGGACGTCACCAGCTGCTGCTGCCCCTCACCTGGCCGGACCCGCTGTGCCCGCAGGTATCCGCCCGCAGATCATGAACGGCCCCATGCACCCCCGGCCCCTGGTGGCACTGCTGGACGGCAGGGACTGCACCGTGGAGATGCCCATCCTCAAGGACCTGGCCACGGTGGCGTTCTGTGACGCACAATCAACTCAGGAGATTCACGAGAAGGTACCGGGAGAGGCGGGGCGGGCTGGGGGCACCGGGGTCTGGCCTTGCTCTTCCACGTCTGTGAAGCACCTTCCAGTGCCTGAAGGGGCAGGAGAGCTGGAGAGGGGCTTTGGACAAGGTGTGGAGCGACAGGACGCAGGGAATGGCTTCCCACTGCCAGAGGGCACGGATAGATGGGATATTGGGAAGGAATTCTTTCCTGTAGGGGCGGGCACGCCCTGGCACAAGTGCCCAGAGCAGCTGTGGCTGCCCCTGGATCCCGGGCAGTGTCCAAGGCCAGGCTGGACCAGGGCTTGGAGCAGCCTGGGTTAGTGGAAGGTGTCCCTGCCCATGGCAGGGGTTTGGAAAAATGAGCTCTCTTCCAACCCAAACCAGTGTATGATTGTTTAATTTTTGAGCAGAAAGTGTACAAAGCTGCACTTTGAGTCAATCAGCAGGATAACATCAACAGAAGCCACTGCAGATTAAAATTCATTCAGGCTGTTTTAGAAGCCAGATGTTATTTTGGATAAAAAAGTCACTTTATCTCTTAGCATCAGGTTTTTCACATAAATGTTATTAACGTTTCTCATGTTTTTTGAAGTCTGTGGTGCTCTTGCTGTGGCTTTGCTGACACCATCCCAGCTGCAGCTGGTGGGTCTTCACAGGTGCTCCGTGCACCTCCAGCAGCTCCTCCCTCTCCAGGGGGAGTGGAGGAGGTTTGGGAATCATTCACACAGATCCACAGATCCACACAGTGTGGATGAGTGTTTCTGCTTCAAGCCCAACTACGTGTAAACACTTCTCTTAAAAGTATTGTTTTAGATACCTCAAATGAGGTTTGAAGTGATCAGAAATCACTTCCAAGATCTGGGAAAGAGGAATACAAATAGCATCAGTGCTGATCTTTGCAGATACTAAATTTGGGGGAAGGAGAGTGGGAGTTTTTTGCGAGACATTGATAGATGAGCCAGGCTTGGGGGGTTTGGATGAGTCTTGGGTTTCCAGAGCACTGAGGTAGCTTGTGGTGAGCACCAGTGAAGGTCTGGATCTTAGTGAAGGGGACAAAGCCCAGCCCTGTGTGAGTGTGCAGCCTCTGCAGAGCTTCTCAGCTCCCCTTGCCAAGAGCCAGGAAAGGTCGATGTGACTGGTGTGGCCGGGGTTTGGACATGCACAAGGAGGCTGAGGCATTAGCAGTGTCACACAGTCCTGTTCAAACCCAACAGACACTGCTGCAACACCTAATTCCTTTCTAAAAGCAGAACTACTGCTACTTGGAAGCAGAGGGATTTGCAGAAAACCACCTGGAAAAGGGTCCAGGTGAGCGACAAACGTGGTTTTCATCTGCCTGGTCTGCTCAGGTGTAACATAATTTTCAGAAACTCACCGAATCCGTTCCCAAAGGTGTTGGTGGGTCACACCCCTGCAGGGTTCGGTGACACCTGGCTCAGACAGCAGGTCAGCAGTGAAAATGTCCAACTCACTGTGTCACATTCCTGATTCCTGAGCTGCGAGTGTCCCCCCAGGTGTGCCGGCGGCTCCTGACTGCTGTGTTTGTTGCAGGTGTTGAACGAAGCCGTGGGGGCCATGATGTACCACACCATCACCCTGACCCGGGAGGACCTGGAGAAGTTCAAGGCCTTGCGGGTCATCGTCCGAATAGGCAGCGGCTACGACAACATCGACATCAAAGCCGCGGGGGAGCTCGGTAAGTCCCAGCTCTGCACCCCGACTCCTTCCCCCTCCTTCCAATCCTTTAAAACCAGCACAAGGAGCTGCCGCTTCCATGGGACCGTGCTGGCACAGCAGAGTTTCTGGCAGGACCTCGGTTCAGCCCCTAAAATTACAGGTGCAGTTTACATTTTTTGGACACAGAGGATATTATGACAAGAAAACTTGACCGTGAAGTGAACAAAATAGTGCAGTTTCAGAAAGTGGCTTTTGGGCTCATACTGTGTTAAAACTGTCCAGTCTGAATGCCTCGTTCCTATGCTGTTCTGAGCTCCAGGTGCCCCCTCATACTGCTGCATAGTTGTATGGCTGTTCTATTTCTGGCACAGGAGAGTTGATACAGCTTTAGAAAAATTGGAGGAAGGGTGTTTTATTATATTTTGTTAAGCAAGATTAGTCTCTTGATCTGAGCTGGTTCTCTGAGTCATGCCTGCTCCGCTGGGAAGGCTCTGTGTTGGATGGTGGAGCAGGAATTGCGTGTTGGGTTGTTGCCACCTCCTTTGCCGTCTCATCAAAGGTGCCTCAGGAACTTGAAAAGGGCTTTGAGTGTGGATTGCTAAAAATAGGGAGGGTCACACGGTTCTGGGGCCACCCAGTTTCCAAACTGGTTTGGGTGGTCACAGAACTTTCGGCCGCACACCCCCAGCTCCAGGAGCTTAACTGTATCCCTGGTTTTAGCAGCTGAGTTACAACAGGCTTTACTCATCTGATCCCAAGATTCAGTCTGTGGAGCAGCCCTGCAGTAGTGTTTGGGATATGTTGTATTAAAGGTTATCTCTGGGGAAGTGAAGAATAACAGCCATTCCACCTGAGCCGTTTTACAGAGATAATTGCGATAAGAGAGTCTCAAATAATCATTCCTAAAAAAAGCAATTCTCAATATAGTGAATTGTTTTCTTTTTTCAAGAGGAGAACAGTGTCTCCTCAGTGTAATGGTTTCTTCATGTTTTTAGCTCTTATTGTTATTATCCATTATAGCAATGTTCTGAGGCTTTGAACATCAGGAAAGGAAAGATATAACGAATAAAGTAATGGGATACTGCAGCATAATCCTTCTTTTTTTACTTGGCAAATTGGGTGGCCAAATGATGTGGTTTCGAGTAGAAAATGTAATGACTCCCCACAAATGTAGCGTAAAGTTTAATTGGTATTGCTTTCCATAAGGTAGTTTTTAAGCCGTGCAGTCGATCAATGACCGGTGCCTAAACAACGGTGCCAGGGCCACCCACAGGCTGGGCTGGGCTGGGCACCAGTTTGGACCCATTAAAAGGCACCCCCAGAATGGGATGATGGGGTTGAACCGTCATCCGTGGGTGTCTGAGGGGCACAGGGTGGATACCAGCGTAAGGAGCTTGTGGGGAGGGCAGCTGGGAGTCATCCCATTCCATAAACGTGTCCCTTGGACAGGGCACAGGAGCTGGCAGGGCTGGCAGCGGCCAGGGCTGTGATTTGTGTGTGGCCTCCGCAGGGATCGCCGTCTGCAACATCCCCTCAGCCGCCGTGGAGGAGACGGCCGACTCCACCGTGTGCCACGTGCTCAACCTGTACCGGCGGAACACGTGGCTGTACCAGGCGCTGCGCGAGGGCACGCGCGTGCAGAGCGTGGAGCAGATCCGGGAGGTGGCCTCGGGAGCCGCCCGCATCCGCGGAGAGACGCTCGGCCTCATCGGCTTCGGTGCGCGGGACAAGGGCGGCGACTCCTGGGGGGCCAGCGCCCCTTCGCTGCCCGGGGCAGGACCCGAAACGAGCGTTCCCCAAACCAGAACCACCACAGTGGATCCGTGTGAAATAGGGAGGACGTCTCACGTGGCTCTTTGGGGAAGGAGCTGGTTTTGAGCTGTGGTTGAGTCCTTGGAGGAGCACTGGTGAAACACAGTGGTGTTTAGAGGGACCACACCTCTAGAGGTAGTGCTGCTGTCCTCTCCCAAAAAAAAACCATCCCTGAGGGACAGCTACACCAACCCAACCCTTCCTGAGCTTCTCTGGCTGCACAGTGGCGGGGCTGCGTAAAACAGAGCTTAAGTTCAGCCACAGCTGTAGAGTTTCAGCATTAGAGGCGGCATCCATCAGCTAATTAATGGCAAAAGCTCATACGAGCACATTGAAATGGGGAAAGTGAGGCAAGGCAAGGGAATGTGTGGGAAGCCCAGCAGGCCCCAGGGGGGAGTGCTGAGGTCCTGCTGGGAGCTCAGCCTCATGGGCACAGGGAAGCTGGGCTCAGTTAACTCCCCCTGTCCCTTCCCTTCGGCACAGGTCGCACTGCGCAGGCGGTCGCGGTCCGAGCCAAGGCCTTTGGCTTCAACGTGATCTTCTATGACCCGTACCTGCAGGACGGCATCGAGCGCTCCCTGGGCGTCCAGCGGGTCTACACCCTGCAGGACCTGCTCTACCAGAGCGACTGCGTCTCCTTGCACTGCAACCTTAACGAACACAACCACCACCTTATCAACGACTTCACGATTAAGCAGGTAATTCGTTCCCCTCACGTGCATGGCCGAGGAGAGCTTTGCTGGGCAGGGCCTGAGTGCAGGAGCTGGCCACAGATCCCTCAGCTTCCCCGGTGAGCCAGCAGCTCCAGAACGGTTGGTTGCGCCCGGGTGCGTCTCCCCACGGTGTTCAGGGGAGCGGTGTCCTGCCAGGTGAACGATCCCCCTCCCTGTGGTGCAGAGGTGGTGGCAACAGCGGGTTTTGTTTGCCAACACCAGCCAGAGGTGGAGATCCCACGGAAAACCCATGTGCAGCGGGATGGGGGTTGCTCCGGGGTCGAAGCACAAAAAGCGGGACGCTGTCCCAGCTGGAGGCAGCGTCCCAGGGTGGGGGGCGTGGATAGGATGGGGTCAGTGCACCCAGCTGATGCTCATCCCTCTCTGGGCCGGCGGCAGATGAGGCAGGGAGCGTTCCTGGTGAACACGGCCCGCGGGGGGCTGGTGGACGAGAAGGCCTTAACCCAAGCCCTGAAGGAGGGACGGATACGAGGGGCCGCGCTCGACGTGCACGAGTCGGAACCGTTCAGGTAAAGCTCCGGCCCCGCGCTGGCGTCGGTGTCACCGCCTGTCGTGGCACAGCCGGGGGTGCCCAGCACCCTCTGGGTGTCACTGCCCCTTGTCTCACAGCCCAGCACTGGGACAGTCCTGCTGTTGTCACCTTGCAGCAGCCGTCGGTTGTAGTCCAGCGCTGGGGTTATGTGTGCTCAAAGGGACGCTGGGAGCTTAGAACAAGAACCCAGCCTGTGTTTAGAAAAAACCCCAAAACGTTCACTAGCCCGTGAGAACAAATTCACTGCACTCAGTGCTGGGCATTTTTGCCTGCAGCCTGGGAAGGGCTGGGTTGTAACTGGGAGTGCAGCTTCTCTCACCACAGAAATACTTAAAGAACAGAAAGTTCACTCCTACACAAGGGGAACCCCAGTGTCCACCTCTCCCATCCTGAGCTGACCCACAGCCTGTTCCTTTATCCCCACACTGCTGCAAACACCCCCAAACATTATTCCTGTGGGAGCATTAAGCCCAACCACCCCACGGGTTGGTGTTTCCGCTCTTTTTTGGTGCATTTTCAGAAGCCTGCATTTTCTGAGCCCTGCACAGAAGCTGTGCTTCCTCCCCAGCACTTCTGTGGCCGTTTTGGGCTGGCAGGACCATCAGACCAGGGAATCATGGAATGATTTGGACTGGAAGGCACCTTAAAGGTCATCTAGTTCCAATTATTTGCCATGGGCAGGGACACCTTTCACTGGAGCAGGTTCAGCCAAGCCCCATCCAGCCTGGCCTTGGCAGGAGTGTTGCATATCCAGAGGGCAGGCCACAAGCCTTTTCCTGTTCAACTTCTATTCTCTGTTTAAACATTGATTAATCTCTTTGTTTGTTTTCCCCTGATCCCAGTTTTGCTCAAGGCCCATTGAAAGATGCTCCCAACCTGATCTGCACCCCACACACAGCCTGGTACAGCGAGCAGGCGTCCCTAGAGATGAGAGAAGCTGCTGCCACCGAAATCCGACGTGCGATCACAGGTACCCAGCCCCTGGGGACGCTGGCCTTGGCTCCCTGGGTGCCTGGAACAGGAGCCAGGAACAGGAGCCAGGAGGAGCAGAGACAGGGATTCACCCTGCCCGTGTCCCAGCAGGACACTGGGAAAGGGATCTAACCCCCGTTTGCCTCCCAGTAAAGGAGCTGAGAACCCAAACTTCCCTGTTTTGTCATGATTGAGTGAGGGGTTTTGTGTTGGTTTTTTTTTAATGAACGGGCAAATGCTGGTGTCTGTGACTGGGAATGACAGGACAGGGAAGCAGTAATTGCAGGCCCTGTTACTGGTGCTAACCCACACAGTGGTACAGACACAGCCACTGCATTCCCAAATCCCAAGGTGGTGGGCACAATACTCCAGCAAGAGTGCTTCACTTGTCCTAAAGGTCACCCTCAAGGGAACGGATCCTCTGAACGCCAAGTGTTGGGAGTCAGGGTGGGAAACTGATCTCCAGTCCTGCACTGTGGGACAGACAAAACATCCTCCTGAAACAAGGAATGTGGGATTTTCTTTTTCCTCCCATCCTTTACACTGACAGATGAAGTGAAATTATAAGCATTGCAGCTCATTAGAGGGTGATAAAGCTGGGCCCTGCCTGACACAGACTCACCTTTCTCACCAACTCCAGGGCGCATCCCAGAAAGCCTAAGGAACTGTGTGAATAAGGAATTCTTTGTCACGACGGCTCCGTGGTCAGTAATAGACCAGCAGGCGATTCATCCCGAGCTCAATGGTGCCACGTACAGGTGAGCGGGAGAACCGGGACACCGGGAGCGCCCGGGGCGGCTGGCACGGCACGGCTGGGACCCAGCTGCACAGCGAGGGTGGGCACCCGGCTACCCCGGCTGCTGTCACCCCCTCCCCGGGGACCAGCACTCACAGCACGGGGGTTACTGATGCTGCTTGAGCCAGCCCCGGGGGGGTAAAGCCTCCCTTTGCAGATCTGCATCCCTGCGGGCTGGGAGTCACTGGGCAGCGTCTCTGGAAGGGGCAGGACCCCCCAGACCCTTCCCACTCTTATTCCCAAACACGTGGGCAGTGCCAGCACCTGAGGACAAGCCTTGGCTTCCCAGCTTAACCTGTCTCTGCAGGGAGCTTCATCCTGGCTAAGCTCCCTGGAGCTGCAGCCCTGGAGCCCCTGTAAGCTGGCTCAGCTCACCACCTTCACGGGCAGGTAAAATTCCCTTCCCCTCCCAGCTTCCCAATCCCTCTTGCCTCAAGGCAGTGGAGCCACAGGGAAGTGGGAGCCCTCAGGCCTCACATGGCCACGGAGCTCCACGTTGTTTTGGCCTCATTGCCCCCCACATCACAGCTGAAGAAATTACTATGATTCTCCTTTTTCAAACTCAGTTGTTTCTTGGAATGTGTGTAATTTCCTCCTGCTCTTGGAAAAGCTAGATTAGATCTGATCCCATCTTTGTGCTCTGCTGTTCCACAAGGAAGATGCAGCTCACCTTCCACATAGGGAAAATTCACAAACCTGGCGTAGGTGTTCAAGGGATTCACACACAGGGATGATGGGGTCAGCACACCAGCATTTGGGGTTTCAGAGAGCATTCCAGATGGTTCCTTACCCAAATTTCCAAAGGAGAAGGGCTTTCCATGGTCCAGGAGGCTGTGAGAAGGCACAGAACGAGCTGCAGCCCTGGTGATGTAGCAGAGGACACTTACCCAAGGCACAGCAGTTCATGTTTAACTCTGAGCTCCCCCTTGGAACTTCAAAGGAAAACCAAACCTGGCTCCAGGAGGGAAGTGGGATCTCTTTGCTGTGTTTTTTCCACAGTGGTGGTGGGTCCATGAGTGTGTGATGAGCTCTGCTGTGACAAACCTGCCTCTCTGTGTCCCCTCTGCCAGGTATCCCCCTGGGATGGTCAGTGTGGCACCGGGAGGAATCCCAGCAGCTATGGAGGGCATCATTCCCGGAGGCATCCCTGTAACTCACAACCTTCCCACAGTGGCACATCCTTCCCAAGCTCCATCGCCCAACCAGCCCACAAAACACGGGGACAACAGGGAACATCCCAACGAGCAATAGCAGATAATTTAAAAACCATTCAATAAACTTAGGACCAAGAGACATTGGAAAAGAAGTTATACATGAACTAAAAGAGAAGAATTTGATACGAAATTTGTAATGTTGATTTCGGACAGACGCATCATTGATGTTCCAGTGTTCCCAACAAAGCGACAGCAGCCAAGACTGGGGAGAAGCCCTGGAGAAGTCACCTGCTCCCTGCAGTGCTGAAAACTAGGATATGATACATTAATGAGCAACTTCTGTTATTGTGTGTTGAGTTTCCTTCATCTGTGCATCAATCACATGAATAAAAATGAATTTCTCTCCCCCCTCAATTCCTTGGGAAGGACAGGGCTCCTGCACTGTGTCCAGGCCACTGAATTAAGCCATCTTTACAGAGTTAACAAGAAACCATTGTGTGGCTTCAGCCCTTTCCTTTCTCTTGCATCTGGTGACCTCTCCTAACGGGGGGCAGCAGTCCTGGCTTAGAAGTGGAAGAAAAAAACCCAGAAAATCCTCCTCCTCCTTTTTGCAGTCTCACAGGGCCAGTGCCGTGTAACAGAAGTTCTCCTGCCAGGTGTAAGTTCCAGCCATTCCAGCCGGGATCTGTGGGATGGGGAGGGCAGAAAGGGCTCCTGGCACTGACCACTGCCCTCCCAGGCTAAGGAAAACCAAACTGCCAGTCTCTTCTCTGCCCAATACACTGAATAAAGTAGCTGTGCATCCACCTACGCCCTGCAATGATGCAAGAAAAAATAAAAGAAAAAAAAAAAAAAGGAAAAAAAAAAGAAGAAAGTATTAAGTTTCACACACTATTTGTACTCAAATATATTTTCTCAGTTTTAAATCTGCAGCTATTTTATCAAGTGGAAAAAGTCTTGAGCTGGAAAGGGTTCAAGAATAATGTTGCATTTCCTTATGTCTCAGGAAACACTTTTTATGGTAACTTGTCAGACTGTCTATGAACAAAATCCACTTTTTTAGACATTGATAAAAGTCTTCTTTTCTTCACGTGATATTTTATACAAGAACACTTCAAGATGTGTTATTAGATGTGACTGATTTTAACAAATCCTATTAGATTTGTATCAACTAGCTACATGTTATATTCATAGTCTTTTGTGAATCATCGCCTTTTTGTTTTTAAAGATGGCCTGTTTTGAGCCTTTGTATGGGTACATTCCTGTTTCTGTGACAAAAAAAAAAAAAAAAAAAAAAAAAGGAATCTTGAGCTGTCCCAAACAGACAAAAAAAGAAACCAATGGCTATCAGTATGTTTTGTTTTAGTGTGTTACCGTTACTGTATTTGTTTATTGTAAAGGTGGACATTTAGCGTTCAGTGCAGTTTTCAATAAAAAGTGATAAAATTTCTATAATTTCTGAAAGGCAAGAGCTCTTGCTGCAATCTGGGGCTTGGAGACACTGAAAGGTAACCATAAGGTACAGAAACATTATTCTGGTCACACTTGGTGAATATTTACAGTCCAGTGGGAGGGGAAGGTTCCTTCCAACTCAGACCATTCTGTGATGAAGACATCACTGTGGGTTTCCACTAAGCTACAAAGGCAGCTACAACTCAAATAACATTTTCTGTACATTCTCAAGAGCATTATCAAATCATTGGAAAATAAAACCAAAAAAGTGCTCAAGAGGTGCTGGTGGCATTGAGCCCCACTAGGCAAAAGGCCTGTTCTCGTTTCCACCCTTCTTTCCCACTGTGTCCAAGTGCCACACACATGGAGTTACATGGGGACTGAAAAAAGCTGAAACCAAAGCGTCCAAGTTACAAAACTCTGTATTTTGTTTGCTTTAAATTAAACTGAAAACTTGGTTACCAGCTTCAAACGTCCTAAAAAGAGGTCACCTCTTACAGAGTGATCGCTCCTTGTCAGCGCTCAGCAGAGCCCAGCAGTGAATTATCCGTAACCTCTGCGAGAAACTGGGATAAAACAGGTCAGATACAGGGGAGGTGTTTGGGAGACGCTGAAATGACCATCAAAACCAAAAGGAAAACATTTAATTGATGTTAAGGTTTAGAGTTGTTTTAAAAATAAACGAGCCTTGGTACTTTGTCTCTCAATAATCCCGTACCTCCCTGCGCCGCAGGATCCGTGTGCCAGCAGTGACTGTGAGCTCAGAAAACGCTGAGGCTTTCATCCGACAGCCAACTTCCCTTTCAGCCAAAACCGAGGACAAAAGTGTCACAAGCTCAACAGGAGCAGGGTTAAGCCATCCCAAGGGTTACAAGTGCCTGCAGGGAGAACACCAGCAAAACATGCAAAGATTGGAGCCGTGGAAGCGGAAAGGGAAGAATATCGTCACAGCTGGGAGATGCCAAAGCACCAGGAGCTGCAGCTCTCAAACGGAAAATTACTGGGAAAAGAAACGGGAGATGAACAGTTGCTGCTGAAGGTTTGTGCCTGACAGAGCCATGCTGCTGTTGTCCCACTCAGGGAAGGCAGACAGGAAGGCTCTCCTGGGATAATCATCTCTTTCTCCAGGGAGAACTCCAGAGATGTCAAAGCTTTCAATACAAGCAGCTTCAAGGTGACAAACGCTAAATAAAACC